>WNLI01214950.1:0-12617 GCA_025802215.1 Wirenia argentea | reverse complement strand
CTCCCAACTGTAGGGCTACCAGGACACGTTGGCATAGAAGGCTCACCGCTCATGTCTGTCAGGTATGGGACCAGAGCCGGCCGTGCCCATCTCAGATAGACCTACACAGAACACTGGGAAAAGATTCAAAATATGAACTCTAGGTAGTCATATGACCAATGACCATTAACCAACTGCGAAACCACGCATGCCTGTAGAGAGGCTGGTAGTATTACAGTAACAGGTCCTAGGGCAAAAAAACCAAGGTCCTGCAATGGAAAGTAGCGATAGGTCCAGCGACGCCCAAGTCTGATGGCGATCGTCGAATGATCCACTTGCTCTTTGTGCAATATAAAGGATGAGACTATAACTTTATCTGCTACAGAGGAGGAGGTTAGAGTCGTATCTTGGCATGTATATGCTCATAATGCTGTGCAATGCTTCTCTTTTTCTCTTCTGTAAACGGTCCATAGATGGTCTGGCTCCCTTTCTCAGATGGATTCTTTTTAGGGAGTTTTTAGCCATCTCGTTTTGAGGATCGTAATCCGTGAACTTTAACCACTTGTGGTCCGAAACGGCTTGCCAGGGCGCAAGTTAGCTAAGCTAGGTAGGCCTACATCCCTCGATAAAAAAAACCAAACACCACCAATCTGCTACCGCATTGCGTTCGCTAACAGTATCTCTGCCTACCTCTTGATTATTATGAGTTAAGATGAAAATCTTTGTGATTGGGTTGCTTAAAAGGCCAATGACCTTCCATCCTCCTTCCAGCCCACACCAGCTCCTGGCATGGACCTGTATATGTACTAGCTTCCACCATACTTACTCACTCCAACCTACCGCAACGTCGTTCTCACCCCACCACACACTATGCCACACACCACATAACATAATAACATAACACATTTCACTAAGGGGAAAATTGGTATATATCTCCCAAAACAAGTGCTGTATTGTTTATTTATGTTTATTACACAATTGTTTTACATGTCAGAAAATAATTGCTGTCTTAGCTGGGGATTATCAGCACATCAATTATTTCAGCTGTATGTTTATTTTTCCAACAGAGGTACATTATTATGAAATCAACCTAACAGCACTACATTATTATGAAATCAACCTAACTGTAGCAGAATCATACTGAACTGTATATAAACAAAGGGTCTTTGGCAGAATTCAGCGAATTGTCTTTTTTTCCAGGATCCATGTAAACAGCGCCACAAAAAAATCGTTAACACAATGTATCATGGCAAGAGCTGATTAATACACACATTCTTGATAAGTGCCAAGTAAATTGTTGTTAGTCTGTCTCAATTAATCACGAAGAAGGAGACTTTCAGACACGATAATGAACTGACAATTATTGCTTATGTTTGCAATATGTATACTATAGTAGTAGAATGGTAGTACATGTATACTTTGCGTACAGGTACTTATATACATCAGAAACATAAGGATGTAGAATATCAACTGTATATTATCCATGCAGTCAAAAAGTTGTATCTACGAAATCTTGATTGCGCAACAATGCAAAAAACTTATTATCGACCTACAGATGAAACAAAAAAATTACCTATGATAATAAAAAAATATGTTTCAACGTTTGAATAATGCAAAATACGGTGATGTAGGTTTCTTATAAGATTAAGATTAGTGTTTACATACTTCATATGTCATGGTACCATGAATGCTTAACTCCATATGAATAGTTCAAATTTTATGGCTTTCTATAACCTACTAGACATTTCATGCACTTTCAGTGAATTTTGTTAAACTAATAGCGATCATTGTTGATTGTATGTCCTGTACCGCTAGTTTTCGGGACGAAACGCGAAATATATCAGATTGTGATGTAATGATCTTGACCCCAACTTGACAGAGAAAAACTGTCCCTGGTCCTTGTACATGGTGTGTGGTGTTGTGCATATACGTACTACGTATTATTCCCGCCTACTGAATTGTCGTTTTTCCCTCGACTATTTTTGTATCCTCCCAGATATTGTGGTCCATATCTTGATGTTACTAGTATTAAGTTAATATGGTTCTGTTCAAAATAATACGTTTGTGTCTAGAATATGCGAATACAAACCTGAACTTTTAAAGAATATAACTTAAGACGTACCTTCTTTGACATTGGTGACGTTGTTAGTGACAGTTTTTCTTGAGGCCCAGTTGGTTCGTATGACTTTGCTACCGAGAGGCACACCGTTCATTTCACGTATAGCATATTCTGCATCCTGTAACCAGAGTTGTATGTGAATTTCAGAAAATATTATGGGAATTTAAAATCTGTCAATACGCTATACTACCAGTCATGAGACATTGATGCCTTTCACTGAGGGTGTCTGCATGGCATCATGAAATGATATGGTTCCATGTGTTCAATGATGGGTGAAGAAAGTTTACGAACCATGATCGCTTAATACGTACTTACATACATTAGTGTGGAAAACGTCACTTCCAAAAATACTATACTAGATTAACCTACAATATGTTTCAGGAATAACACATCATTTTATTGCTCCGTTTATGACTTGCCACCATGCAATGATAATTAAATAATTTGTTGTATAACTCTTGGTAATGGAAAAACATCCACCTTAACATAATATAATAATATAATAAACTACTGATTGACGTGACAAATACACAGTGGAGTCTGTAGGCGTACGGTACGCATTATTCTTCAACTCAACCCCCATCTCACTTTGCTATCATGGTCAATTAGTCAAATTGTCGACAGGTCTTCACCTCAAATTTTCCTCAAAAAGTGTTCTGATTGATAAAGGCTACTGCAGTACTGCTGGACAGATCCTAGTGGTATAAAATGTTACGATATACTTCTTTCATTTGTCACCCACACACGACACACGTGGCACGATGCCATTGACCAGGTCAGCAGCAGATCACAACACACGCGACACACACACACATGTGGCACGATGCCATTGATCTGAGGACCACCACCACCAGCATATCACAACACACGTGCCACGATGCCATTGACCAGGTCAGCAGCATATCACACAACACACGTGACACACACACACGATGCCACGATGCCATCGATCTGATCACCACCACCATCAGCAGATCACTACACAATTACAGTAATGGATCAACATGACACGCCAGCCCCGAGGGTTTAGTAGACGCCCATTTTTGTCAGGCACCAATTTTTCTAGCCTCCGTATCGCAACTTTTTCCCACATCGCCCCGGGCTACCCAATTTTGTAATGAGTATTATGATTTACAGACCTTATGATTTAGTTGATTTGATAATGGTGTACGTATTGTACATACTGGGGATAGCTCAGTTGGTAGAGCGTAGGATTTGTAATCCAAAGGTTGGCACATTAATTACATCATTTGGCATAAGACCATGGGTACACGATTGAAACCATAGCAGTGCTGATCTAAAAGGCTGTGAGTTCAAACCATGATTGAGAAAGCTGTATATCCATGGGCAAGATAACAAAACCATGGGCCAGGATGAAAAGTGCTTCAGTGCTGATCTAAAAGGCTGTGGCTTGAAGCCATAATCGCGAAAGCTGTATCCATGTGCAAGACATCAAAACCGCAACTTTCAGTCCACTCAGTGTAAATGGGTACCACTGAGTGTTCCTGAAGGAATTTCGTAAGTACTTTGTTGTAAGGGGCATGATATAGCCAAAATCGTGACCGCTATTATTATGATATGAATGAATCCTCACCTCTTTAGTTATGAAGGAGACAAAGCCGTAGCCTTTGGATTTCAGTGTTGCTGCATCGCGGATAATTTTGCAGTCTCTGAAAACATAATAGGATGAGAATTTAATTATAAACACACAAAAACGTGACAGATACATGTACGAAAACCAGCTTCCGGTTATTATATTTATAACAAGTTGATTCTTCATACACATTTAAAATAACAAAACAACATGGTATGCTTAAAAACAAGTAACAATTTATAATTGATATTAAGTTTTTATTATTCGCCAAAGGAGGTCTAGTCTAATTAACTGTGTTACTTTATACAAAAGATTCAGTACCGATATTGATATTATGGTTTAAGATGATAACATTTTTCGTTCAAATAAAAATTTCTGAATTAAGAATAAATATTTGTTTACATTACAGTATGTAGATTGATTTATTCCGAATGTATCATTAGGTATCCATTTTAGGAATAAACTTATAGTGAACGCGGTACTATAATCTGTAGTTTATTACACCCTCAGAAATAAGACTACATTGCCTATAATACTCATTTATCATACAGATTTATGGCTCTCAAAGATTGAATTTATAATGCATCCATTATATTGTATGGATGACTACAATTGCTACGTATCACGGCACAGACACATTATTCCTCTCTTCGTGGAATCCTTGTGGATTACACACGAATTAACAAGTGTTTCACCGATAATTCACAGCGTATTCATTATTCGGGATACTACAAATTAGGGCTATATGCATGTACCGCGGACGCGGTCAATCCTTTGAGATTAACTCGCTTGAGATTGATACATTTTAGATTCTGCTGCTCAAATTGTTTAGCAACTATGAATATGGTACCTATGCAACAGAATAGCGAAATTCATGAATTTTTTGACAAATTCAAATATATATATCCAAAGACATTGCTACTGAAAAACAACTTAGTGCTTAAGTGGCAACATACTGTATACTACTCAAACTTAATTAACGATCGTTTTTCTATATATCGCTTTATAATATATCCTTAATTAAGTTTGAGTAGTATAGATCACAAAATTTCTACCGGGATGAAATAGAGCACAACCAGCATACCACAGATGTACCAACCTTTACAAAACATACACCGCCAAATCGTTACCGACATAACACCACACGCATAAGCACCACTGAAACATATACCGCAAAATGGTTGTCGGGCGATGCAACAAAGAATCAGACGTACGTCGTACAAATGCACCAACCGTTACCAACTTAACAAACATACACGGACAAATCTTACCATACATGTAACACACGTGAAACATACACCACAAAATCGCTACAGGGCGGTTGACGGGGGACGAAACAGAGCACGCTCGGACCAACATACCACGGGTGATGGAAAAAGTAATCTACCCATAACTGGATTATAATGTAACCACCCGGGACATCAGCTGACAAACACACATCGTGGTTCTCCGTGGGGACGGCGCGCGGAACGTTCGTCAGCAAATAAGCATTGCTAACATCCCACGAGGGTCGCACAACGCACAAAACATGGAAATAATACATTAACATGGCAAATGGGGAGTAGATAGGGAGGGCTAATGGAATAACGGCTAATTTTCAATGAATAAATTACAACATTGGTGGGAAGGATTTGAATGTCGAAGGAATAGAGGAGTCTAGGTGGTACGAGTTTTACACTACAAGAGTGTACATGTACAACGAACAGACGTAATTTTCGTAGGTGACTTCCAAATTGTACATTATTGGTAGAGAATTTACACATGTGAAGGTGTGAGGTGTAAATGAAAGTCACTGGCAATGAATATATATACAATGATGGAGGTGCTTATATTATGCAAGTGTACAACATTAAATGACCTTTACTAATTTGGTATACTGTATTGGAGGTGGATGAGTAACGTAATTTTCGTAGGCGACTTCCAAATTGTGCATTATTGGTACAAATTTACCCATTTAAGGTGTGATATGTACATGTTTACGAAACTTTACCTAAAAGGTGTAAATGAAAGTCGTTCCCAATGAATATACAATTTTGGAGGTGTTATGTCCTTATATGTAAGTGTGTGTGTTAATTAATTTGGTACATTGGAGACGGAGCAATTGAGCATTGCCATGTGCTGCCTAGTCATAAACGAATTATACATAATAAACGTTCTTACGTATATCTCGAATTCATACAAAATTTGGCTCCGTCATATGTATGTAGCTTATCGACAAACTCAGATGACAATGCTAGGCGTGACGGACTGATACTTTTACATTGAATGTTTGCTGTGCGATTTATTTCAAAGGGCCTGATAAATTGACAAAGGTTTGATGTGCAATGGCAGCATCTTTCCTACAGCAGAGTTCTACACTTTCACTGCAGTCTTGAGATATTCTCAAATAAGTAAAAAAGATTGTCACATAGGACAACTTAAAAAAATAATTCTGCAGTGAAAGGGTTGATGTCATGCATTGGACACTGATAATTTGACACAAATAGGAACACGGATGATATTGGAGTATATAAATTAATGTGTTTATGCACTAGTTTTCTTAACATTTATATAGTTATTTTTCTGTAAAAGTGAGTTTTATGTACCCAACAAAAGAACATACAATGGGATACAGAACATTACTTAGGCCGATAGTATATGTTGGGTTACAATTTACAAAATTAATATGAAAGCATGCATGCAACATTTTGTGTAAAAATGGATTAGCAAAAGTGGCACTTTATTCATATATGCCATAAAAATAGGAATAAATTGTTAATGAAATGTGCATAATGTAATATCCTAAACAAGTTGTAGTGGGTATAATATTATTAGAGAATATTAAATTTTAATGATAATATTTTAAGTGCCAACATGTAATCTGTATATTACTATCCGTATTCGTTTTGATAATACAAGAGACTAAATAAAAGTGTATACATTATTACCATAGGTATTAAAAAAAATGTGACAATAAAAAGTTGCGAGTTCCATGTCTATCGTTCAATATATTTGTACATAAATATACATACAGTATAATAAGGAAATTTGTTTTTGTTGGTTGGATTGTAAATTATTTTTTAAGGTGAAATATAAAAATTAATTTCTTACTGAAGCTACTGGTTAGATACAAAAACAATGAACTAAAAGCAAGACTAAGCAATAAGAGCGAACACATATGTTGTTTACTGTACATAATAAAATATCACCAAATATACAACAGAGTTAAAACGAAAATTTAGTGTGTGAGTATTTAAAAATGAACAAAACGATAATATTTATATATAAAAACAAAACAAAAGATTAAACAAACAAAAGAAGTATGACAAATATATGTAGAAATATATAAAAAAACAGAGTAAAAATATAGAAAAAGTAAGAAAATAAAAGGCATACATTGCCTGAAGGAGGCGAGGTGGCACGAGACAGTGGCTCTGGAGGAATTACAAACAATGTGTCACATTTTTGGGGATGTGTATATATTTATTTATTTAAATATTTATTTACTATATGACTTATATAATTATTATAACTTGGCGTCAGCCACTCAGATTATGAATATTGATACTTAAATTCCATGGCATTAATTAATCAGTGCTTTGCTTACAAAAGACAATAAGTATCACAAATAAATACTGAAATACTAGGCGTCTTGCTCTCTCTCTTTCTTTCTTGATCAGGTGGCGCCAATCTGAGCTGGTGGTCACACGCAAACACGTCATGGGTAGGTAAGTTGGGATAATATAACTTTGGCCAGTGGAAATTATTGACAACTGAATTGTACATTATCCATGGTCACTATGATGCGACACAGGTATCATTTATGACCAACTGTCCCAGGGTGACGGTATGTAAATACAGTAGCCTAGTTATTCAGCGCATGACATATCACACTTGTTTTGGAAACACCATCAATCTAGTCCATCATTTGGTCATAGTCAGTAAAAATACAGATAGACAGCTATTCAGTCGCAGAGTTCTATTCTACCATTACAAACATCAATTAAAAGCCGCTCAATAGTTGCGCAATAGCGTGATTGTCTCAAGCACACATACTTACGAAGGTACACATTAATCCAGGTAAATGCTAATTGCCCCGCCCGGTAGACCGCAGGTATTTCCATCGCTAACACAACTTTCCCATTAGACACAACCGTGATGTTACAATATTCTGCATTAGTGGCGAGTAAGGTGTGACAATTAAACAAAGGGCGTAATTCAGAACCTGTCAAAGTATCTAAACGGGCGTGAAATCCTGCGATCGATGGGTGGGGTGAAATTGGTGAACCGCAGTGAACAGTTTTGTTGTGTCCATAGAATTCTCGGCCCTTATATGGGTTACATTGTGGCAAGTAACATCCCAGGAATTTGTGTCGTGTAATGTGTACATAATACACAATGGATGCTAGGGATCTAAACCTGCTCCAGGGCATATAATCAATTATACTTTGTGGTATTTGATCGTGGGATGTGGCCGCATTTCTCTGAAGAATATAACTCCCCGTTAATACTGTATTATTTCCTGCAGTTTTGTGAAATTATGAGATGAGGATTATGAGGATATTGATGGATATCCAACAACATGTACTAACGCATACACCGATGGCTCTTCGAAAAATGCCACCACAAACGCAGGCTTCGGCATCACCATTCACCCACTAGATGCGGAAACTACTACAGTCAGCGAACCATGCGGTAAACTGTGTGATAACTACACAGCAGAGAAGGAAGCCACATCCCGCGTTCTCGATCTCCTACCCAAACAAAACACCAACACTGTAATTTTCAAGGACTCCCTCTCTACGGTACAGGCACCAGAAACTGGCGATCCAAAAATGACCCCATACTAACAGGCATCATATCAAAAATTGACAGACACCAACAAAACTACGATGAAGTACACCTGCAATGGATTGCAGCACACATCGACATTAAAGGAAACGGAGCCAACATGGAACAGATTTCTCGACCCACCAACATACACACTGCAAACCACCCGATCAAACAACATTATAACCACCAATGGTTACAACAATGGAACAAAGGACAAAACGCTCGAAATTACCACCAACATATGAACACTCCTAATCCAAACGACACAATTAACAAATTATCACGCAGAGAACAAAAAAAAAATTTCCAACTACGAACAGAACACGCACCAACCAAAGCCCACCTGCACCGACTTGGATGTATGGAGACGCCTTACTGTGACCATTGCCGTACCGTGGAAACCGTACACCACATCCTCATAGACTGTCCACAGTACACTTTCGTGCGAACTCAAATCTGGCAGACCATATCAACGATGGACACCATGCTCTATGGCGACATCACCAATTTATGAAAGACTGCATGATTCATGACTGTCATAGACCGATGAGGGCAACCTCTGGCCTGAGGAACACCAACAACAACAACGTACAACCATACATTGCCAGACTATGCACACACACACACAGACGAGATATTAAATCAGCCAGTAATCGCCCCTGTCCAATTCACGGATCGACCCACGAATGTACGAATCACGAATACGATGCGCTACTAAGTGAGCCCAATCCAAAATGTACCTCATCTATGTACAACCATACATTGTGGGTTGCCCGACTATACACGCACTCACACAGAGCCAGTAATCACCTCCTGTCCAATTCAGGGATCGAACCACGAACCTCTGAATCACAAATCCAACGCACTACAAACTGAGCCCAATCTCCATCTACATACAGCGGCTACAGCCACACATTGCCTGACTCTCTATGCATGCACGCACTCTCACACTCACAGAGACAAACCTTTAGGGTCTGCCAGTAATCACCTGTCCAATTCACGGATCGAACCACGAACCTATGAATCATGAATCCAATAGCTACCAACTAAGCTCAATGCCCAGACCCCCATCTACGTACAACCATACATTGCCCGACTATGCATGCACACACACACACACACACACACAGACGAAGCTATAGGGTCAGCCAGTAATCACCCCCTGTCCAATTAAGCGTAATGCAATAGTCATGTAGCCGCTATACAAACACAAATATTTGATGAATTAGTGGATGATCGTGGGCCTCGGGGACAAGCGATGATTTATGACCTCGAATATTCAACGAATATTCAGCGACGTCAATGTTCGGAACTTCGCGGTGATCTACGTAGTCTGTGAGATGAGATCTATGATTCTAGACGTGAATGTTCGTGACATGGTGAACTGGTGGTGCGATGTCTAGACATCAATGTTCAGGGTTGTACAGTTCAGCGACATCAATGTTCGGGGGGATCTACATAGAGTCTGCGATATATGAGTATGTCAATTCTAGACATCACTGATCATGGTTATACGATTTCTAGACGCGATCTATGTACAGTCTACGAGACGAGATATACGTGTATGTCAATTTTAGACATCAATGTTCATGGCCATGTGATGTCTAGACATCAATGATCATGGTTATACAATTCCTAGACATCAGTGATCAAGGTTATACAATTCCTAGACATCAATGTTCATGGTGATCTACGCACAGTCTGCGAGACGAGATATACGAGCATGTCAATTCTAGACATCACCGTTCATGGTCATGCGATGTCTAGAGATCAATGATGAGGATTAAAGAAGTTCTAGACATCAATGTTCATGGTGATCTACGTAGAATCTGTGAGACGGGATATACGTGTATACGTCAATCCTAGGCATCACTGTTCATGGGCATGCTATGTCTAGACATCAACGATTCAATGTTCATGGTCATGCAATATCTGAACAATTTTTGCCGCAATACAATTTCTAATCATCACTCTCTGTGGGTATGGGATTTCTAGTAGTTCATATTATAGGATCAATGTAATTTTTAGACATCAATGCTCGGGGTGATCTGCGACTCGGTGTACAGTCTACGAGACAAGATATACGAGTATGTCAATTCTAGACATCACAGTTCATGGCCATGTGATGTCTAGACATCAATGATCAGGGTTATACAATTCCTAAACATCAATGCTTGTGCTGATCTACGTACAGTCTGCGAGATGAGATATATGTCAATTCTAGACATCACAGTTCATGGCCATGTGATGTCTAGACATCAATGATCACGGTTGTACAATTCCTAGACATCAATTCCCGTGTCCATGCGAGACATCAATGTCCATGGTTATACAATTTCTAGACTTTAATCCTTGTGGTGGTCTATGACATGACATCTATGTAAATTCTAGACATCAATGTTTGAGACTTTGCGATGTCTAGACCGCGATGTTCCTCGTGTCATTTCTAGACATAAATGTATGACCTGAGTAGAATACAGTATGGGATTTATTATTTTATACCATTTCTAGGCACGTCGTGGCTAAACATAGATTAAAGACATCTCATTCGCGAAACACTCAAGCCAATAATTTGAAAGGCCTAAGCCAAACAAGAGCAATTACCTTGGATAATCTCATTGAGGATTCTACAAGGAAAACTGGTTCTATATACTATCTGTATCATTTTTGGGACGCCGTATTGTCATGCCAAATCCCATGACTAGCAGTGGTGTACATCATTTGCTGAAGAAAAAGATGGACATTGTTTGAAAGCTTCGCTGAGCGTGAATTAAATTGAATTTACATTCAAACTATCTAATGTAATGTAATGCTAAAATTATTTATTTCATATGATGTGCATCAACGTCATTGCAAGACTAGAGAGACTACCCAGACTGTCACAAGCAGACTATTCTATTATGTTATACACTATGCAGTATACAGTATAGAGCATACAGTTTTAATCATTTGACGAATGTACTAGATAGTACACACAGCTCACAACATGCATATCGCGTGATATATCAATAACACAACTCTTGTAAATTATCACAAAACGTTAATTAATTATTGATTGTTACACATGTGGTTGTGTGATGCCTCAATGGTATAATGCTAGCTGACTGTCGTGCTGCGTTAACACTACCTAGTGGCTGCGGCTTGTAATTGTAATTGTCTAATGCAGGAGTAATGCAATTGCAGCATGTTACACTCTTGTGCGAGAGGTCCTCTGATCGGTTTCAAGCCAGGGACAAAAAATGTACTTTGGTCACTACTTGCGTCTATTTATCTCTGTGGTGTCCGTAGGCAAGGTATCTCACATCACACTCAGGAAAACTTCATCAGGGACCGGAGTGCGACCCTTGACCCGGAAATAATTGCACTCGTAGGAGTTTCGTTTTCCCATAGGAGAATTGCTACTTTCCTTTTCTATTCTTTCCATCTTTTTTTATTGATTTAATATTTTTCTTACAAAGTTGCTTCCCTTTGCATTTTTGTAGTAGACGACTATTTATGTGCAAAATAGGGTAGTCATTTCATCGCCTCGCTAGTCTAGTGGTAACGCTTAGGATTCTAGCCGTGTAGACCAGAGTTCTATTCCCGCTTGTGGCGATTTGTTTTTTTAATTGAGGAGCAACTTAGAGCATGAAAATTGTCTAAGTCCGCAAATCAATAATGTTGGTACATCATGAAATTACTACCGGGTCAGGGGTCGCACTCCAGTCCCCGATGGGGCGTTCCACACTCAGTGCAATCATATTTAGAAAACGAATCAAACGTCCATCTAATAGCCACGAGCCCACGACCATAATAGTAAACCATGTATGATGTACCTAATACACCATGTCACAATAACCATGTACAGTTTTTTGTACACGTCACTATAACAGTACAAAGCCATGTATCCTACCTATGTTGTCGCTAAATTCATTAAAATTAATATTAGACTAACACCTGTGCGGAAATGGCTCATGTCATATTATATATTTCATTACATGGTTGTTGCATATATTGTCTATGATGTAGGGCTTGTAGGCTTTATCCTTGCTAGGTATATACGGTAATGATTCTGTTATTTCACCACTCTCGAAATTCAACCGTGGCCATTTTTTAGAGAAGATAATTTCTTTT
>WNLI01214949.1:0-19360 GCA_025802215.1 Wirenia argentea | reverse complement strand
TTTTTTAAAATCTAAAAAAGCTTTAAAAGCGCCTTTTGCAATGCCCATATTTTACCCACATTTCTATCGTTAAATTTCTCAAACTATTTTAAAGATTTTTTTTCATAAAAAGCTCCGGCGAGCATTACGAAAGTCCCATTTCTTCCACATATTTTGTCTCTTCTATAAGAAAAGAAGTCTTGAGTAGATACTGTATCAATTTGAGCTATTTCAATATTTTCTTTTTGAATGCCAGCTTGTATTAATTGGGACTTAGAAATTTCCCAAAAGTCAAAATAATAAGGTTTGAATTGATAGGGGTAAAAAACTCTTGGAAGTTCTTTTTTGTAATTTATAAATTCAGAAGATTGTGGTCCTAGACTTGGTGATATGCAGACTAAAATGTCTCTAGGATTAGAGGTAAATTTTTTTTTCATTTTCTGAATTGTTTTACTATAGATGTTTTGCACGCTACCTTGCCACCCGGAGTGTACAGATGCGACAATATGATGAATAGGATCAAAGAATATAGCAGCTTGACAATCTGCATGCTTTATTAGAAGAGCTTTATTTTTCTCTTTAGTTATTAGACCGTCGCAATCCAATAATTTTTTAGGTGTATTAGACTTAACTATACGGATAGTGTCTTTATGTACTTGTTTTGCATAGTGAATACTTTTATATAAAAACGTATCTTTTAACATGGAAAAGTTTTTATTTACATCCTCTTTATTGTCATCTAAATCATAGGAAAAATTGAGGCTATCAAAAGGCTCTTTACTAAATCCACCTTGTCTTGATAACACAGCATGTTTTAGAAACGGATAGGGTTGTAGTAAATTAAACTCGAGCCAAAAAAGTCCATTTTTTTGTTTTCTAATCATAAGTTTTTGAATAAAAAATAGCTTATCCAGTAGACCTAAGTCTACTGGATAAAGTTGGATAAAATTATCTGTAGCCAGCTTTTGAAGAAGATTGAGATTGACAACCAGATGATGGAGGGCAATTAGTTGTTGGTCGATTTCTACAGTCATTCATTGGTCTACACTGGTCACTAGATCCTTGAGAAGGTCTACCATATGAAGAACATGGAGTGCTTCTTTTGTTTCCACAAGGAGTGTTTCTATCAGGCATACATCTTTGATTTGCGGATGGCCCACATTTTTGTGGCGGCATTGTATTAGATGGAGGAGGAGGCTTTGCCCTACAGTCTTTTGGCTTTGGTTTGCAATCTGGCTTGCAATTTATATTAGGCTGCTGGTTACAAGATGAAAATAGCAAGGCAGCGGATGCACCTACGCAGGCTATCTTTAATAAAAGCGTTGTTTTCATAACATGGGTCTCCTAAAACTTGGGAAGTGTTTGCTTATTTATATAAATACAACTATATAGGTTATGCAAAGTATTTTGTCCATAAGTTAGATTTTTTGGTGTAATTAAAACTTGTGCGTTCTACGCCGTTTGATTTGCTAAATAATTATCTTTCCATAAGTCTGCCCAATATCCACGGCTCTTAATACTTTTGGTTCTTCTAATGCTGTAGCATTCTCTCTTGTCCACCAAGCTCCTAACTTTTTGAAAACCTCGAGCATTTTACCTGCTTTCTTCGTAGCCTCTACCGCTGCATCTTCATCATTTCTTAATTCTAAAACAGCATCAACAATACAGGATTATCACCTAAAGCTTGGATTATTCGTTTTTCCTTGGATAAATTATTCATAGTTTTTATGTGCAAGTTTTAATTACATCCGATTTTTTTAAGAAAAAGCACGCTTGATCCCCTTGTTTCTCTTTATTTAACTGTATAGATTTTTTAGAAAAGGTCTTTAGTTGATCTCTTGAAAATAAGGAAGATTGTTTAGAAACATCATAAGATCTAGAGTCATTAAGAGGTATATCATTTAAATATTGTTCACTACCCCAAAATTGAAGTGCTGTTGAATCATATATAATTTTTTCTATTGAAAAAGAATTTCTTTCGGCAAGTATTTCTAGTGATTGTATGGAATAAATGAACAAGTGCCTTGGGGGATCTAGTTGAATCCAATTTTCTTTATATTTTTTCCATGCGAAAGAATTGACTATGGGTATACGTAATAGTAGAGTTCCTTTTTCATTTAATAGATTATAAAGAGAAGAAAGGTATTCATCGGGTTTAGGTAGGTTTTCAAAGACATGATTGAGCATAATAAAATCAAAAGAGCCTTTAAGTTCATGTAACTCTTTTTTATAAATTCGCACCCCGTTAGAAAATTCAAGATCTTTTTCAATATAAGGGTCTAATCCTGTAAGGTTGTTGTACCCTAAATCAGAGAGCTGAAGTAAAAGTTCCCCCGCCCCACAGCCAACATCTAGGATTTTACTGGCTTTTTGAATAGAAGACTCTTTTAACCACAAGGTTAAAGGAGCTTGTCCATGTTTTAATGTTAAAATGTAGCCGATTAAGCTTTTATGGCCAAGAGAGTGTTTAGATCTTATTTTTCTTAAACGTCTTACTAAAAATCGGGTTTTTATTTCTTTCAATGAATAATAGTCTTTTTGATAGAAAACAGATAAATCCTTTGGGATTTCTTCAATTTGCATACACCCACAATTTTTACATTTAAAGTATGGGAATTTTTCCCTTGTTCCGAACATCATTTCTTTAAGTAGGTAGTTAGCGTGGGCGCCTTGAGTATGACAAATACAACATTCCTGCATAAATCACCAATAAAGTTAGTAAGAACAACAAAGCTATTGTTTTTTTTTGATTATTTCAAGGAGTTTTCTTTCAAGCGCAAACTATTGAAAAGAGAATCCCGAGTATAGTAGGAGTCCAAAGAGAGAGGCTATTTCAATGGAAGTAGGATTCTATATCCTTTACTAAGTTATATCCAGCTACTATTTTTAAGCGTTAATTAAGTATCATTATTGAGAAAAAGAAAATAATATGGTAGATTCAAATGAAATTTTTTTTGGTATGAGTCCTATGAAGAGATTAAGATTAAGTTTACTATTTATATTATTAACCCCATTACTTGCATATACTCATGAAGAGATCTCTAAAGATTTCCATGATGAAAAGGTGATACCTGTAGCTAATAGGCTTAAAGTGAGGCAACCTAATTGGAGACCAGAGGTAGTCTCTTATTTTCCAGATGGTGGTGCTCAAGAGGTCCTTTTTTATGAACCGCAAGCAGAAAAAGAAGAAAGAGCTGTTAAAAGAATTATTTTTTTGACAAATGGGAATATTCAACTGGAAGAAGATCTAACTTTAATTGATGAGAATGATCCTCTAGCTAAAGAATTAGAGACTACGATAGTCCCTCATGGCCTAAGTGTATCATACTATTCTTCAGGCATAATCGAAAACCTTCTTCACTATAAAAATGGACACCTACACGGGGGAATCAAGAAATTTTTCCCTAATGGAAAACTCCGCGTGTATATGCTTGCCAAAGACGGACTGAGGCATGGTAAAGCTGAATCGGTCTATGATAATGGACAAAAGCAAGAAGAAGGGACATACCAAGAAGGACAGTTAGTTGGCGCATATACCTTTTATAGTAGAGACGGCAAAAGAACAGCTTTTTATAACTACGTAGATGGAGTTTTAGAGGGTGAGGCTTTAGAGTGGTTTAGCAATGGTTCTTTAAAATCAGTAAAGCACTATCAAAAAGGCTTATTACATGGTGATGGTGCGGCTCTTGCAATAACAATTTATGGAGAAGATCAAGGAGTTCAAGAAATTCAAGATCTTAGAAATGGTATTCCCCTTGGACTTCACTGTAAATACCACCCAAATGGTAAAGAAGCTTATAAAGTTAAGTATGTAAAAGGGTTAAAGGAGGGAAAAGAAGAGCTTTTTTCTGAAGATGGAGAGCTATTAGGTTTTGGAACTTTTAAAAATGGAACGCCAATAGGGCTTCATGAGTTAAAAAACACACAACATATAGTCATTAAGCGGGCAAAATATGACGATGAAGGAAATCTATTAGAACCTATTACAGAATTTTATGAAGACGGCACTCTAAAAAGAAAATATTCTCTTATAGGGGATGATTATCATGGTGAATACCAAGAATGGTATACAAATGATCAACTTAAAAACCACTATAGTTATTTTAATGGGCATTTCAACGAACTTCAAAGAGAGTATTATGAAAGTGGGGCATTAAAGCTTAACGCTTTCTTTGATAAAGGGTTGCAAGATGGTCTTTTTGAAGAGTTTTATGAAGACGGGCAATTAAAGCTTCAAGCTACTTTTAATAAGGGAAATAAGGAAGCCTCTCTTAAGGAGTGGTATCCTTTAGGGGTTATGAAACGAGAGGAATTTTATGAAGAAGGGCTTTTGACTAATACAAAAACAGAGTGGTTTGAGTCGGGCATTCTTCGTTCAGTTGAAGGTTTTCTTTTAGGGAAAAGAGATGGCCTGAGTAAAATCTATAGCGAAGAAAAGCAATTAATTAGGCAAGTTGTTTTTAAAGAAGACTTACCCCATGGGGAATTTTTCTCATGGTATTCTAATGGCAAGCTCCAACAAAAAATGTGTTTTATCGAGGGTAAAAAAGAGGGAAAAGAAGAGAGCTTTTATTCAAATGGACAGATAAAAAGTTCTATTTTCTATCATGAAAACCAAATGGCTGGAGATTTACTAACCTGGTTTGAGGACGGTACCCCTCAAGTTATAGCTTGTTATGAAGAGGGTAAACCTGTAGGAAAGCATATAGAATATTACCCTTTACTAGGTAATGATACGGAGAAAAAGATCAAAAGATTTGCCAACTTTCGTGATGGTAAACTGTATGATGAGCAGAAGTCTTTCTTTGAAAATGGACAAACAGAAATTCTTTTAACTTACGATGATGGAGTATTAAATGGCCAAAAGTCTTTATGGCAAGAAGATGGGACACTTCTAGAGGAGGCTTTTTACAAAAAAGGGAAGCTAGAGGGAAGGTTTTTTCAAATAGCAAAAGATGGTTCGGAATTAATTTTTCATTATAAGGATAATTTGAAAGAAGGACCTCATATCGTTTATTACCCAAATCATGATGTTTTTGGAAGAATTAAGGCATTGGAAGCCAATTTTTCTGATGATTTATTAGATGGTGAAATTAAAGAATACAATGAAGCTGGTGTTAAAGTGGCAAGCACTTTTTATAAAGATGGTAAGAAAGAAGGGATCACTTCTATATATACTCCAGAAGGAAATCTTTTAGTCTCAGAAAAATATAATAATGATCATCTTAATGGTGAGTGGTTTCAATACTTTCCAAATGGAAAGACATACAAGGAGCTCTTTTATCAAGATGGATTAAAAGAGGGAGAAGAAAAGGTCTACTATGGTAATGGAAGGATTGCGACTATAAACATATATCTTCACGATCAATTAAATGGGTGTTGTGTGCATTATAACCCAGAAGGTACTCTTACTTTTGAAGGAGAATATAAAGAAGGCTCAAGGCATGGTAAGTTTAATAAGTATTTCGATGATGGAACTCCAGAACTGATACAAACTTATTGTAATGATAAATTACATGGCCTTAAAGAAAGGTATGATCAAGAGGGCCATATTACTCGTTTAAAGTATGATATGGGTGTAAAAATAAACAGTTAGTCATGTTTTGTTGGAAATGTGGAGAGTCATTTGAGTTAGAAGGACGAGTTTCATTTCGTGAAACTTGTCCTAAATGTGATATTGATATTCATACATGCAAAGGGTGTCGGTTTTACCAAATAGGCAAGCCCAATGATTGTTTAATACCTGGTACGGAGTATGTCCGTGATCGAGAAAAAAATAACTATTGCGAAGACTTTAAACCTATTGAAAACATAGTAAAAGATGAGAAAGTTTCTTCATCAGACATTGCAAAAAAGCTTTTTAAAGATGCAAGTGATGATGAAAATGATAAGAAAAGCTTTGATTCTCTCTTCAAGTAAGGTTTTACTTTTATTTTCGCATTGATAACTTAGCAAACACTTCTTTTTCAATTTCTTTAGGCAGAGTATTAGGTATAAGCTTTCCGTTTAAAGCAGCCTCTTTAATCATATGAGAGCTAATCCAGGAGGCTTCTATTGCCGCAGGTAAGAAGATCGTTTCTATCCCATTTAATGATTTATTAGTTAATGCCATGGTTGATTCAGTTGGAAAGTCTAATTGTGACCTAAGCCCCCTTATAATAACATCACAGTCATTTTCTTTTGCAAAGTCAACGCTTAACCCAGAAAATGAATCGATTTTTATGTTTTTGTTGTTCTGGGTTATTTTTTTTAAAAAAGCAATTCTATCTGATATCTCAAGGGCCGGTTTTTTTGTAATATTTTTACCAATTCCAATAATGAGAATATCGAATAGTTTTTTGCTCTAGAAATTAAATCTAAATGTCCTAGAGTTGGTGGGTCAAAGCTTCCCGGGTAAAGAGCTTTCATCGGAGTCTTCTGCTATTATTTTTTCAAATTGCCACAGTAAACTGTCTCCAATTTTTCTAACAGAGATTTTCTTTAAACTCTTGGGTAATTTAAAGTCTGGAAAAGATGTATTTTTTGTTTCTATGAAGAAGTAGTTTTTTGGTTTGAGAAGATATTTACCACTCACCATCCTAATAGTGGTATAGAAAAAGGAATTAGTAAAAGGCGTTTTAGAAAAGTTTTCATAAGGAGGGTCTGCAAAAACAATATCAAAGAGCTCTTTTTTCTTTATAAGGTGTTGTAGGCAAGAAAAAACGTTTCCTTTTAGAACGGTCGTTTGTTCTTCAATTGATAGAAGTGAGATGTTTTTATGAATAGTTTGAACTGCATTAAAACTATTATCAATAAAGGTTGAATGAGAAGCTCCATGACTGATTGCTTCAAGCCCTATTGCACCAGACCCAGAAAATAAATCTAAAAAGCAAGTATTTTCAATATAAGGTCTACAGATATTAAAAAAGGTTTCTCTCAGCTTATTTAAGGTGGGTCTTGTCTGAGCTCCTTTGGGAGAAGATAGTTTGTGGTTACGGAATTTTCCGCCAATAATGCGCATCTAAGGATTTTTTCTTACTTGTTTTTCAATTTCTTTTAGGATTGAGGGATTATGTTTTAACGATCTCGTAGCTAAAGAAAGGTCTTTCTTTACATCTAACCATTGATCAATATTACTCCCCTGCAAAAAAAGCGTAAAATCATCTTTTTGGGTAAGCTCAACAAAGAACGTGTATTTTTGACTTTCAAAAAGGGGGGGGAGTTCCTCGCCAAAAGGGTAGACTGTAATATTTGTATCTTTTGATTTGGGGTAAACAGTTACAAATATTTGATTTGCTATAGGGTATTTTAAATCTTCAATCACTTTAGCTAAATTTTTTACCCCAGTAGAAATGGGATATAAAAAAATACTTCCAGAAAAAAAGCTTTGTTGATCACCTTCATTTGTAAGGTAATATGCTATGTTATTTGCTGAGTCGTCAGTAGCTAGGTTAAGTTCATCCAGTAACTTCTGTAATTCTGAACTTCCGGAAATTTTTTTTTGTCTTTTTAGAAAGGTTTTTGCAAGTGCAATATTTTTCTTATTAGCCCTTAAAGGGTCTTTAGCAAAAGAAGAGGTTTTTTCATCGAGGATATAAATCGAGAAAGAGTCTTCTTCATGCAATTTATTTAAAGCGGATAATAAATGATCTTTGATTTCTATAAAATGTTCATTGGATATTGGATTTAGTATAAACACACACAATTGCTTTAGACGCTTTAGTTGATTAAAGCTATTTGGTTTTACATCGATCTTACAAAAATAATTTCCAGATTTATTTTTGGCATATTCTTCTATTTGAATAGTAAAATGGTCACTTTTAGAAAGAGTTGTATTTGTTTTATTCATAGAGTTGTGTTTAGCGTAAATATCTGACAGTAGTAGTCTATTTAATGAAAGTGAACGATTACTGATTGACGGCATAGATAAAAGATTTTCTCCGACAAAACATCCTAAAATAGGCTCCTCAGTTTTTTTTTCAACTTTTAGTATAGAAAAGTCTGTTAAAAGTTTAGTTGGATCAAAAGAGTTTTCGTTAAATTTATGCTCCCATTTTGTCTTGGTAGAGAAGGTCTTTTTATTTGCATAAGTAATATTATTTAATGTTTTTGCTAAGGCTCTATTTTTTTCAATATTTTGTAAAAGAAAAGAGTCATTATTAGTCGGCTGCACAGCTTGAGAGGGTAAAAAAGGAGAAAAAGTGACATTTTTTAATGAATAGATTGCAAAAAAGTGGATCGAAATAGCTACTAAAAGAGCTATTGCTAATATGTGCCAGCGGATTTTTTGTGCAAAGTCATTCATATTTTAATTTTATTCATTATGTATGGGGTTGTGCTTTCTTGAGATAACTTTGAAAAAATTTCTTGTGAAAGCTTTTGTTTTTTTCTAGCAGTTACAAGATTTCCTTTTTCATTTTCTATTTTTGCTTGTAAATCTAAAATACATCCATCAACAAAAAGCATATACTTTTGAAATAAGTCGGCCTGTTTTTGATCTGTTTTTCTTAGGTCTATATAAGAACGAGTATAGATATCACTACCATGGAAAAAATCTTTTTTAAGCTTTTTATAGTTTTCTAATAAGTCTTTAGGCTGCATTTGGGTCGTTTCTGAAATGCTATTTAGCTCTACCAAATCAATAGCAGCTTCTAAATGCAAAGGTTCATTTTCCAACGAGCGATTTTGTTGAACTTCTTCTAAAAGTAGTTTTGCTTTAGAAATAGTGTCGGGTGTTTTTAAAAGTCTTGCTAAAGCTAGTTTTGCGCTATTTAAAGTTTTGATACTTGCAGTATTTTTTTTTTCGATAAGCTTTTCTAAAAGGAATTTTTCAGATTTATAATCATTTTTTTTATGATAACTATTCGATAGCTTAAATAATATATCGGAGTAGAATAGAGCTTTTTTCTGGATTTCTTTATCCCAAGTGTTTTTTATTTCTAAAAGAAGAGAAAAAAGTTTTTCATCTTCTATTTTTGATGACAAAATATCACTATAGAGAAGATATGAATTAGAAAATTTAATAAGTTTGTCACCATCAATGGGGAATAAAATCTTTTCGAAGATATTTTGACTTTTTTCAAAATTTTCATCTAAATCTTCAGGATTTTCATAAAAAATATTTGCGAGCCAGTTTAGTTCGTTTATATCTATATTTTTTTGGTGCAGCTTTGCTTGATACAACGCTATAGCAGCATTATATTGTAAGGTTTTTATATCTTTTGTAGTCTCTGTAGCTTCTTCTTTAATCATTTCATAGAGTTCGTAGTAGAGATCTGAAAGATAATTGCAGGTTTTTTTATCTAAGCTTAAAGCTTTCTCTAAATGGCTAATAGCATTAGATAAATCGTTTTTATTTTTATAAGCAAAAGCGAGTAAGAGGTGCGCCTCAAACTGGGAATCTAAGTCTTGGTATGCTGATAGTATTGGTAAAATAGTATCAATGACATCTTTATAGTTTTTATTTTCAAAATGCATTTGAGCTAATTTATTAATATAGGAAGGTCTTTCATATTGAGTTAAAGTTAAAGGTGTTTTAAGAGCGGTTTCAATATCGATGAATAGTTGGTCTTTAACATTTTTAAACTGTTGACTATTCATATCAAGATTTGAAAAAAGATTTTCCTGTGCATTTACAGCAAAACGCATAGCTTTAGGGGATAATGGATGATCCGGGTTTTGTTTACAAAAAAGAGTAAATGCAGAATGGCTCTCTATCCATTTTCCCTCTTCTAACAACGCGAGGGCGTCTTCTAAAAATGCAGCTTTGCCTTCTTCAGATTGGGGGTATAGTTTTGTAAGATATTCAAATTGAGCATGAGCTTGAGTGTAATTGTGGTAGTAGTTGTATAGTTTCCCTCTCATTAATAGGAGCTTTTTTAGGTTAGGATCTTCGGGGAAACATTTTTGAAAATCTTTAAAACCTTTTTCAAAGCTATTTTTATCTTTTTCTTCGTAACTTGCAGTTATAAGAGATAATAAAGAGTCATGATATTGGGTTTCTGATAAAGAAGGTCTTTTTAATGAAAGGAGTAAGTGGTGTATGGAATCTTTGTAGTTTTTTTCAATTAAAAAACTTTGCCCAATAAGATGGTGCATAAATGATTGGTGTTCTTGTGAGCAATTGTTTAATAAAAGTATTTTATTTTCTATTAGCTGTTTTACTTGTCCTGTTTGAAATAATAAAAGTGACCAATTAACTAAAGCTGTAGAATCTTTTTCCTCTTCTAATATATTCCCAAGAGTTTGAAGGGCCAATTCTTTACTGTAATTAGCCTGTAATAGGGCTTTCTCCTGAGTAAAATAATTTTTGAATTCATCGAGTTCTTCTGATAATTCAATATAGAGTTTTTCAGCTTTAGTATTTTGATTGGTTTTTCGATATATTTCCGATAGAGCTATTTTTGAAGGGGTTGCATATTTGGAGGATAAAAGGTTTTGGTAGATTTCTTTTGCTTCATCTAAGTCATTGTTTTCGTAAAGGCATTCTGCTAGATAAAATTTCATGCAAGAGGTAAGACTAGATGAATCAACTTTAGAAATGCAATTATATAATTTTTTAAAGTCTTTTATTTGATAATAGCAGTGAAGTTTTTGTGTTAGTGTTTTATTTATAAGTTCTTTTTTTGAGATAGAGTTATAAGTTTTTAGAGCTTCTTCAAAGTGGTTTTGTGCAAAGTGGGAGTCTCCTTCAATGAGGTAAAGATTATCAATATAGTTGCTTTTAGGAAACGTTTTCTGAAAACTTTTTATTAGCTTTTCTACAAGAGAATAATCTTTTTCAACATAGGCAATTCCAATACGACGAATACTTAACTCTTCTTTTTTATCTATAGAATGAGCGTGAAGCTCACTTAAAAAAAAGAAGCTAAGTAGTAAAAGCAAGTTAAATAGCTTAAGAAATCTTATGTTTATCATATCTAACAAAGATAAAGGAGATGCCAAATAATCTCTCTCTTTAATGTACTCTATCTATGGGTTTTTTGTATCTGCTCATTTATCAATTTATAACTATATTTTGGCCGGTTAGAGCCAAGATATTAAATCAACGCTATCATAAAGTTATGGTCATTTCAAGATAAGAAGAATTTCAAATAAATAATCTAATTTACACTTTGCACCCATTTTCTGAATAAACCATAGCCTGCTTTTTTTACTTGTGTTAAAATCTTAAAAATTTTTTAATTTATTTTTTACAATTCTTTTAAAATAGAAATAGGCTAGAACTTATGGCTATTATACTTGCAGTATCTGCAGCATTTCTTTGTGGAATTGCTAGTTTATTTATGAGAAGAAGCATTGATGCTGGCGGATCTAGTAAAGCTTATTTAGTGGTCCAGCAAGCTTTATCGTTTGTGGTGGCTATTTTATTAAATCCAGTAAGAACCGGAGAGTTTTCTTGGAACAACTCTATTGCATTGATTGGAATTATTGCCGGTATTGTGATGGGTATCATGATGTGGTCTATAGGAAGAGCTTTAGAGACAGGGCCTCCAGGTCTATCAATAGCTGCTTTAAACTCATCTACGGTTATGCCTGCAGTTGTAATGGTTATATTATTTGGTGCTGCTTTTGGGCATATTTACTATTGGTGGAATGCATTAGGATCCATTCTTGTAGTCATAGGGTTATTTTGGGCTGTTTCAAAAACAACTGAAGGAGTGGAAAGGCAAAAAGGATGGCTCTTTTTTGGTCTCTTAGCCTTTGTATTACATACAGTGTTTTTAGTGATGATTGAATGGAGAGCCTTGATTATTCGACCAGATTTACCTGCAAGTAAACTTATACCTTTTCTTTTAGAAAGCACCCAGACTCAATGGTTTATGCCAATGATATTCTTGGCATCTACAACTATTTTAACTTTTATGTACGTAAAGCAAGAAAGGCGCATTCCTAATCGCTTAGAAGTTGGTTATGGTTTTTTTGGAGGTATCTGCAATGGAGCCTGTACTTTCTTCATAATACAAGCTGCAGCAATAGCGACTCCTTGGGAAAATGTTATGGTTTTTCCAGTATTTGCAGTATCGTTAATTATTATTTGTAATATTTGGGGAGCAATGCTTTATCAAGAAAATGTCCACTGGAAAGCTAATTTTTTATGTTTAGCAGGATTATTTATAGGAACCGCTGATTGGGCTCATTTGCATTTCTAAATCTAAAAAAAGGGATATGATGTCTATTGTTTTGGTTTTTGGCGCCGCTATTTTATGCGCATTCTCTAATCTTTTTTTAAGAAGAAGTATTGATGCTGGGGGCACTAGTAAGGCTTTTTTAGTTGTTCAACAAGGGTTAGCAATAGTCGTTGCTATTTTACTTAACCCTGTACGAACAGGCCATTATGGTTGGAATTCATCTATAGCGGTAGTCGGGATTGTTGCGGGGCTCTTTTTAGGAGGCCTTATGTGGGCTTTGGGCAAAGCATTAGAAAATGGTCCGCCAGGGCTTACAATTGCCACATTAAATGCCTCTAATGTTGTTCCTGCAATCATTATGGTCATGTTATTTGGCTCTGCATTTGGTCATGCGTATCACTGGTGGAATGGTTTTGGCTCCCTTTTAGTTGTTGTTGGGCTTTATTGGGCCGTATGGTCTACTGCTAGAGATTACCAAAATAGAAAAGTATGGCTCATCTTTTCTCTTTCTGCACTTTTATTACACGCGTTATTTCTAGTGATGATTGAATGGCGTGCTTTACTGATAAAGCCTGAACTTCCAACCTCTGCTTTACTTCCCTTTTTATTAGAGGGTGAAGTAACCCAATGGTTTATGCCTATGATCTATGTTGCCTCAACTCTATTGGTGTTGTTTATCTTTATCAATAAAGAGAGAAGATTTCCAAACCAGTCTGAATTTGTTTACGGTGTTTTTGGTGGCGTCTGTAATGGAGCATGCACATTTTTTCTAATACAAGCTGTAGCTTATGCTACAATGTGGCAAAGTGCCATGCTTTTTCCAATATTTGCTGTCTTATTAGTTGTCTTTTGCAATCTATGGGGTAAATGGCTCTACAAAGAAAATGTTCACTGGAAAGCAAATGCACTCTGTCTTGCAGGTTTATTTGTTGGAACAGTGGATTGGAGTTTGTTGAGTTTTTAAGTTGTTAATTTTGAATTAATCTTCCCAATCTTCATCTAAAGAATGAGAACCGTAAAACTTAATTAAAGCATTTGCTTTTGTTGGATATAAGCTTTTAAGTTTTTCATAGATTTGAAGTCCTTTAGAATTTTGACCTTGCTGAAAATAGAGTTCACCTAACTTAAATAGGGTATCCTCATCATCGGGCCGCAGCTTTAGAATAATTTCATATTCGTATATCTCTTCTTGAGGCATTTGCATGTCTCTATAGCTGTAAGCAAGCTGCGCATGAACCCAAGGATCATCAGGAGCATAGTCATTGAGTATTTTGAATTCTTCAATTGCTTTATTGGCAACCTTTCTAAACTTGTATTGCATTTCATCTGAAAACCTGTCCGGATAAATCCAGTGATCTTCATCTATTTCACCTTTTAAAGGGTTAGCATAAATGCTCGAAAGCATGACGTATGTATTTGCAAGAGCTGCGTGCAACTGTAGATTAGTAGGCTCTAACTTGATCAATTTAATCTGTTCTTCAATTGCGGCCTTTAAGATCATTTCCTTAAACATGTGAATATCTCGAAAATGCAACCAGCATGAAAATTTTTCTAATGAGGGGGCTAGGGCACTAATCCATTCTTTAGGTTTATAATAACTATATTCGAGGTCATGTAGTTTTAATGTAACTTTACATAGAATACTCGACAGTGAAATGTGATGTTGGAAAGAGTGGTCCAAGTATTTTATTTGTCCTTTTGCTAACTCTATAAAATTATCACAACAGGAGAAAATTTGATCTGGCTTTTTTGATTTTAGATAAACTCTCAAAACCATGTAAGAAAAAATGGTAACAAAAAAGATAGCGATAGTCATTGCGATTAATGATGACTTCGCTAAGAGGTTAAAAAAGAGGAGAAAGAGAACTACTTCAATGATGCATAAGTTAATAAATACAATGTTAAATATAGCATAAGAGCAAATCGTTTTGGAAAGGGAAGAAATGGTAGTATTGATTAGGTCATCGAGTTTGCTATTATTAGCTTTAGTAAATTCTTTTGGTGCTGTTGTTGAAGACATAGTATCCGTTTAATTTTTAAGATCATTTTTATTTATAAAAAACTCACTACATATTAACTCTTGCAGTTTTTTATCTTCATGTTTTTTTATCTTTTGAATCAAATAAAGATCCCAACTTTTTTTTTGTTCTAAAAAAGGAAGTTGAGCGATCGTTTTAAGCCATAAAACTGCTTGTTCATGATTAGATAAGGAGAATGCTTTTTCTAAAAGTTGATTTGCTATCTCTAAACGATTTATTGGAGCTCTTTCAAGAACATCAAGGCAATATAAAATTTGTATTGATTCTTCAAAATCATTTTCAAGATCAACTTGGCTAAGCAATTGATCTACTAACTTCGCATGATCGTAATTTAAAGTGTCAATTGCTTTAAAAAAATCTACAGAATAGAGCCTATTTTGTAGGGAAGTTTCAAGACAGCTATTTATTTTCCCTTTAAAATCTAGAGAGAAAGACTCTTTTTGAATTATTTTGACCATTTTTTTTATGTTATGACAGTCTTCATTATCTATTAGATTTTGAAACTTATCTAATAATTCATCAGATACAAATGATAAATCAATACCGAGTCCTAAAGATGTTGAGAGTAAACAGTCCAGCTCTTCAAACCGGTTTAAGTAGGTTGCCTGTACTATATGCTTGTATATATAAATCTTCAGTAAATCCCTTTTATCTTGCATTGAGTCTTTTTTGATAGGCATCTGATTTAAATAGGATAGAGCGATATCAAAATAAGGCAGAGCTATATCTAAAGATTTCTCTTTTGCTTCCTTTAGATAACTTATTCCAAGTAAATAGAGGGCTTCATTTTTGACCTCTTCATTTTGACAATTTTCTAAAGCTTCTAAAGCATCTCTTGCAAGTAGGAGATTGTTATTTTCAATATTGATGTGAGCGTTAATTAGGTTAAGTTTGTAGTTAGAAAATTCATGCATGAGTGCATGTTTAAGCCATTTATATTGAATTGAATTAAAGTCAAGTTCAACGGATTTAACAAAATCACCTTCAAAGTAGTTTTTGAGAGACTCGAAAAATGAAAACAAAGTATAATGAAGTTGTTCATGTTTTTGAAGGACTTGGCCTATTCTCGATGAGTTTTTTGTAATGCTTGCATTTAAAAGTTGATTTAGAACAATTTCTTCTAGATGTGTGTCTGATGTTTTAAGTGATTTCAAGATAGCATCACTCTTTGTTATTTCATTCTGCTCTCTTAAAAGATAAGATTTATACAAATTTACAGTGCTTATTGCCTTTTTGCTATGAATGTGATCAAGATAACCTTGAGCTTTTTTATAATCTCTTTTTAAAAAGGCTTCATAGCTTTGTTGCAATTGATAAGAAGTATTAAATTTGAAAAGAATGAATCCTGTTAAAAAGATAACAATAAAAAAAAGTGTAAGAAGTGTTGATTTGAAATATTGCATAAGCTTATTTTTACATGTTTTAGACAAAGTTCTAACTAATTGAGGGGTTTAGAGCAATACCTCTTCGTGAAAGTTTTGAATTAAGTTAAAAAAGTGATTAAATTGTATTAATAAATCATTTAATATGCCAAAAGCTATTGGTCATATTGTGTAATCCTTTAAGGTTGTTGAAGCATGAGCCAAAAAAAAAGAATCATTTTAGTTGAAGATGAAGAAGATATAGCAGCATTAATCAAACTCCAAGCGGATATTTCTGGTTACATACTTCATGTTGAAGTCGATGGTTTAAATGGTCTTAGAGCAATTGAAAGAGAAAAGCCCGATCTTGTTATCTTAGATATTATGTTGCCTGGACAAAATGGTTTTGATGTATGCAGAAAAGTCAAGAGTAATCCCGAACTGAAGGGTATCCCCATTATTATGATTTCAGCAAAAAGTGAAGAATTAGATGTTGTATTAGGATTAGAGCTTGGTGCTGATGACTATGTTACAAAACCGTTTTCTCCAAAAGTTTTATTTTCTCGAATAAAAGCTGTTTTAAGAAGAGGAAGAGATTCTCAAAAATCTCCAAAAACCCTGGATTTTGGAGACTTTGTTTTAGAGGTAGATCGTTATCTTTTAAGACGTGGAGAAAAATATATTACGCTGACTCTTTCAGAGTTTGGAATTTTAAGAAGGTTGTTAATGAACCGAGGAAAGGTTCTAACAAGAAATCAACTTCTAGACGATATTCAAAATGATGATGCATTTATTGTAGATAGAAATATCGATGTGCACATAGCTTCTTTGAGAAAAAAACTAGGACCAAACTTCCGCTGGATTGAAACTGTAAGGGGTATTGGATACAGGTTAAAAGAAGACGAATCAGTCTAATGATTTAGCCATAAAAGTTTCAATAGAACGCATTGCACTTTTTAGTTCTAAAATTTTATCCGTTTTTTCCCAACTTGCATCACTCTCTTTTCTTCCAAAGTGACCTCCAGAAGAAAACTGCTTGTAAATGGGCCTTTTTAAATCTAAGGTGTTGATAATTCCTTGAGGAGATAAATCAAAAACTAATGGGATGGCTTTTGTAAGAGATGTTTCTGAAACTTTAGCCGTGTCAAAAGTATTGATTTTAATTGATATAGGGTAAGAAACACCAATGGCGTAGGCCAGTTGTATTTCACATTTGTCAGTAAATCCTGCTTGTACTATGTTTTTAGCGATATATCTGGCCATATAAGCAGCAGAACGGTCTACTTTAGAGGGATCCTTACCAGAAAAAGCGCCTCCACCATGTCTTCCTATTCCACCGTAGGTATCCACAATAATTTTTCTTCCCGTAAGTCCACAGTCAGCAGCGGGTCCACCTAAAACAAACCGACCTGTAGGGTTAATATAGTAGTTTGTGTTTTTATCGATTAAATGAGGTGGGATCACTTTTTTTATCATCGTTTTTATGTTATTTCTAAGAGTAATATTATCTACTGACTCAGAATGTTGTGTGGATAACACTATACTATGTAATCGAAGGGGTTTTTCATTTTCATCATATTCAATTGTAACTTGTGCTTTTGCATCAGGGCGTAAATAAGGGAGAACTTTTTTTTCTCTATACTTTTTTAATTCGAGTAAAAGTTTTTGAGACAGTGCAATGGGAAGAGGCATTAATTCTTCAGTTTCGTTTGTAGCATAGCCAAACATCATCCCTTGATCTCCAGCTCCAAGATCTTTAAGCTTATCGGCATCAGGGTCAACTCCAAGAGCTATATCTTTTGATTGCTCATTAATGTTTACAAGCACTCTTAGGCTTTTGAGGTCAAATCCTAGAGAAGAGTCGTCATAACCGATTTCTTTAAAGAGATTTTTTACGATGGTCTCATAGGAGAGGGTTGCGCTTGTGGAAATTTCTCCAGCTAGAACAACTAAATTTGGAGAAACAAGAGTTTCACAAGCTACCTTGGAATCCGCATCTTCTTGTAAACAAGCGTCTAAAATTGCATCAGAAATTTGATCAGCTATTTTGTCAGGATGTCCACAAGACACTGATTCTGAAGAGAATAGGGTGTTGTTCAAAATGAAAATCCTTTGTTTTTAGTGACTTCCATAACAAAAAAAGTATAGTAATTAGTCAAGTTATAAGCAACTACAACTTAAATACAAATAGGGTTTAAAAGGTAAATAGTTAAAATATAAAGCTAAATGTAAATAATTATTTGACAAAAAAGAATAAATATGATAAAATAAATTTGAAGATAAGTTACTGCTTATGGAAAGTTTCCAGAATACATAAACTTCCAATTTTGAATTAATCTCTCAAAAAAAGAGAGAGCAAAAAAGGAAGTGGAATATGATTTATGTATTAGAGGAAGATAACCTACAGAAATCTTCTCAAAAGGCAAAACTTCAGGAAATTACAACTCCCAAGGTCAAAAAATCTAATCAATATATATTAGCGATAGCCCAAGTCAATGCCTTATCTAAAGCTTTAAGAGTCCTTTATACCGGTATTTCTCAGGCTGATGTATCAATGAAATCTCATATTTCCAAAGAAATTGAAGTTGATAAATTATTTGAGCTAAACGAAACAAATCAAACTACATATCCTCAATGCCAAAGACAGTTTCAAACAGTTGAATTATTTTTAAAAAAGCTACTCTTTTTAAACCCTTTATCTAAAAGTTATAGCTCTCAAAGAGCTCATATCCTTGAAAATATAAAAAAGATCCCTTTAGAAATGAAGAAAAGCCTTGTAGGAGTACAACTGCCATTAAATTTTAAAGAAAAAGTTGGAAACTTAATACAAGCTGTAGAAGTTTATATTCCAAATCGAGGTGAAACATCTTATGTAGAAATGATACCTACTGGTTTAGGAATAAATCTAAATGTAAATAAAGATTTAAGTTCATACTCAGATGTGGATCTGACATCAAGTGTAGTTAGTACAATGGAATCATTTCGAGCAAAAAGTCCTAAATTTAGTTGGAAGAATTTTTTATTAGAACTATTAAAGTGTTTTTCAGGAAACTTTGGAGGGGCTTCTTTCTTATCTTTGCTTGAACTTGCTATGCAAGGGATAGCACATTCAAGTAGTCTTCCTCCATCTATGAAAGGTGATTTTAAAAAATTATTAGCCGATATATTTTCTCAACTTGAAGCATTAGGGGGTCAGAACGTTGACTTTATTATAAATGATTGGACAGTGATGATTTACAACCAACTAATAAAATCTGGAATGTCACCAAAAGAAGCTAAACTAGAAGCTGTTCAAGATATGAAGAATTTTTTGCAAGGAGCACAACAATTTATCCCACCATCTAATTCATTGTCAGGGGTATTTTCTGCCCTTTTGTCAAATTCTTTTTATTGGACCGTGATAAATCTAGATATGGATAAATTTAATCAACAAATGCTTGATAATATTTTAAGTGATTTCGAAAACTTTGCCGATGGAACATTTAAAATGCCCGATTCTTCTGGTCCATTACCACCACCATTTATGACACCTCAGTTAAGAGAAGAGTTATTAGGGCCAATGCAAGGGATGTATTGGGAAAGCCTTAAAGGGGAAAGCGTCTTTGAAAAAGTAGCTGATATTGTTGGAGTATGGGGTTACTACCTCTTTAACTCAATAATGGATGTTGAGAATCTTATTTTAAAAGCTGTTCAACAGGTAAGAAATGATCTCAATGCAATGCAAAATAGCTTAGATAGCATGGCTAACTCGGACGGGAATAAGGCTGCTGCTCAAAATTTTATGGAGAAAAAAAAGATTTAGAAAGTCTTTTAAATAGTAGATGGTTAGGGAGTTCTACATCTACAAGCTCTGCTGCAGGTGAACTGAAAA
>WNLI01214838.1:0-12625 GCA_025802215.1 Wirenia argentea | reverse complement strand
TGGTGGTGGTTGTTGGTGATGGTGGGGCAACAGTGGTGGTTGGAGTTGGTGATGGTGGGGCAATGGTGATGGTTGTAGTTGGTGATGGTGGGGTAATGGTGGTGGTTGTAGTTGGTGATGGTGGAGAAACAGTGGTGGTTGTAGTTGGTGATGGTGGGGCAACAGTGGTGGTTGTAGTTGGTGATGGTGGAGCAATGGTGGTGGTTGTAGTTGGTGATGGTGGGGCAATGGTGGTGGTGGTTGTAGGTGATGGTGGGGCAACGGTTGTGGTTGTAGTTGGTGATGGTGGAGCAACAGTGGTGGTTGTAGTTGGTGATGGTGGAGTGACGGTGGTGGTTGTAGTTGGCGATGGTGGGGCAATGGTGGTGGTTGTAGTTGGTGATGGTGGGGCTATAGTTGTGGTTGTAGTTGGTGATGGTGGGGCAACAGTGGTGGTTGTAGTTGGTGATGGTGGGGCAACAGTGGTGGTGGTTGTTGGTGATGGTGGGGCAACGGTGGTGGTTGTAGTTGGTGATGGAGGTGCAACAGTTGTGGTGGTTGTAGGTGATGGTGGGGGGATGGTGGTGGTTGTAGTTGGTGAAGGTGGGGCAACGGTGGTGGTTGTAGTAGGTGGTGGGGCAACAGTGGTGGTTGTAGTTGGTGATGGTGGGGCAATGGTGGTGGTTGTAGTTGGTGATGGTGGGGCTAGAGTTGTGGTTGTAGTTGGTGATGGTGGGGCAACAGTTGTGGTTGTAGTTGGTGATGGTGGGGCAACAGTGGTGGTTGTAGTTGGTGATGGTGGGGCAATGGTGGTTGTAGGTGATGGAGGGGCAATAGTGGTAGTTGTAGTTGGCGATGGTGGGATAATGGTGGTGGTTGTAGTTGGTGATGGTGGGGCTATGGTGGTAGTTGTAGTTGGTGAAGGTGGGGCAATAGTTGTTGTAGTTGGTGATGGTGGGACAATGGTGGTGGTTGTAGGTGATGTTGGGGCAATGGTGGTGGTGGTTGTAGTTGGTGATGGTGGGGCAATGGTGGTGGTGGTTGTAGTTGATGGTGGGACAATGGTGGTGGTTGTAGTTGGTGATGGTGGGGCAATGGTGGTAGTTGTAGTTGGTGATGGAGGGGCAACGGTGGTGGTGGTGGTTGTTGGTGATGTCGGAGCAATGGTGGTGGTGGTTGTTGGTGATGGTGGGGCAATGGTAGTGGTGGTTGTTGGTGATGTTGGAGGAATGGTGGTAGTGGTTGATGAGAGTGTTGTCGTGATAATCGATGGATAACATGCGTATATCGAAACTTCCACAGTCACTGGCAATGTGGGGTTGATTTTGATAAAGATGATTTTCACAACAGTTGCCGCCGTCTCCGCCGTCAAGTACACCTTCGTCTCGGGTAGAAAAAACTGAAATGTAAACATCATGTTCATGACTATCTAATATAGGCTATTATTGACATTATGCTATCTCCTTTCGTAGTTTAAATTTATGTTTTCTACTGTCGATCAGTATTTTTAAGAAGGCGCAGAATAGCAGCTAGTGTACAGAATCGCAATCTAAATGTCACCAATCTTTAGGTACACCATGGCGCTTCTCGCGGTTTATGTTGCAATACAGACAAATACCATGTCCATAGCCGAAGATCGGTACACTACATTCCCTGGACAGGACACACGTCTATCGTAGATTTTCTGACATAACGACTTGCTGAAGGTGCGGTTACATGAAGCAAAGTCTACCCAATATAAATATTTGCTGACCCATGAGCCATGAGGGAATTGAAGCCACAGTACACCTAGGATCGTGAATCTTTCAGCGGTGTACCTAGGACCCTAGGTTGTGATATGCAACACACAACAAAAACATATACTGTAAATATAACATAATGGTGTAACTTAAGGAATGTCTTACCCCAGCAGGATTATTTGGAGGTGTGTACGGCGTTTCTCCGCTGGAGGTGATGATATGGACTAGGAATCCATTTAGGTTACTCCCTCCATACACCTCCACACTTCCTACGTCCACTTCGATATTCGCGTCGAGCGTGATTTCAGCGAATGGAACGGCATCGGTGGCTAGGGAGGACCATGCGGATCCACCGGGACGAAGAAGTGGGGCGGTCGCGAGGTTACTCGAAGTGATGATGTCTGAGTCGGATATGTGCGTAACAGATGACATGCCATCGGTTATTATACATGGCATGACCCAAATTGGTGGAGGGGGTATAGTAGGTGTGGCAGTTGTTGGTGATGGTGCAGCGGTTGTAGTGGTGGTTGTAGTTGGTGATGGTGGTACGATGGTTGTCGTGGTTGTTGGCGATGGTGGAAGAATTGTGGTGGTAGTTGTAGTGGGTGATGGTGGAGCAATGGTCGTGGTGGTTGTTGGAGAGGGAGGTAGAATGGTGGTGGTGGTGGTTGTAGTTGTTGTAGTAGTTGGTGATGGTGGTATGACAGTTGTGGTGGTTGTTGGTGATGGTGGAGCAATGGTGGTAGTTGTTGTTGGTGATGGTGGAGCAATGGTGGTGGTTGTTGGTGATGGTGGAACAATGGTGGTAGTGGTTGTTGGTGATGGTGGGGCAATGGGGGTGGTGGTTGTTGGTGATGGTGAAGCAATGGTGGTGGTGGTTGTTGGTGAGGGTGGAGCAATGGTGGTGGTGGTTGTTGGTGAGGGTGGAAGAATTGTAGTAGTTGTAGTCGGTGAAGGAGCCATGGTGGTTGTAGTTGTTGTTGTGGTTGAAGTAAGATAGAAACACCCGTGTATCGAGACATCAACAACAATCGGAAGCGCGTGGTTGATTTTCACAAAGAGTAGCTTTATTTCTTTGGCTGTTGTATTAGCTTCCATGTACACTTTCTCGTTTGTTTGGAAGAACTGAAATGGGAAAAGCACACAAACGTCTTTTTATATTTTGGCATTGAATAATGTACATACAAACATAATATTCACAAATTTACATTTGCATAGGCTATTATTTCTCGTCGTCTCCCAGCATTGTCATATCACCATTAGAAAATGGCTTCTTTTATTAAATTTCCAGTTGGTATTAGACAAAAGCATTTGAAAATGATAAGGCTAAAAAACAAATTTTCAAGATGGGTTAGAAAAAACTGCTTGCTATGATCCATTATATCGAAGTTAGAAAATGGCTCCATAGCTGAAAATGTTCAGTAGATATTCCCCTAAATGTTTGCAAAGTTTTATGCTTTAATCTAAATTAGCAAGATAAGAGTGAATGTTGCTAGTACTCACCCCAGCTGGGTTGTTGGGTGGCGTGTACAGCGATTCAGCTCCTGTCTCATTGTACAGATAGATGAGGTAGCCATTCACATTGCCATGTGTCACATTACTGTACACCATCACACTGCCCACAGGTACTTGTTGAGTGGAGTCAAGGGTGAGTTGAACGTATGGGACCGTGTCGGTGGGGAGGGAGGTCCAGGGTGATCCACCGGGGCGCACGTCTGGGGCTGTGGCTTGGTTACTCGAGGTGGTTATATCAGTGTCAGATACGTATGATGGGTTAGCCATGCCGTCTATGTGTATGCAGGGTGGTAGAGTGGTGGTTGTGGTGGTCGGGGCAATGGTGGTGGTGGTCGTTGGTGATGGTGGAGCAATGGTGGTGGTGGTTGTTGGTGAGGGTAGGGCAATGGTGGTAGTTGTTGTTGGTGAGGGTGGAGCAATGGTGGTGGTGGTTGTTGGAGATGGTGGAGCAATGGTGGTGGTTGTTGTTGGTGAGGGTGGAGCAATGGTGGTGGTGGTTGTTGGTAATGGAGGTAGAATGGTAGTAGTTGTAGTCGGTGAAGGAGCGATGGTGGTTGTAGTTGTTGTTGTGGTAGAAGTCAGATAGAAACACCCGTGTATCGAGACATCAACAACAATCGGAGCCGCCTGGTTGATTTTCACAAAGAGAAGCTTTATTTCTTTGGCCGTTGTATTGGCTTCCATGTACACTTTCTCGTTTGGTTGGAAGAACTGAAATGGGAAAATCACACAAATGTCTTTTTATATTTTGGCATTGAATAATGTACATACAAACATAATATTCACAAATTTACATTTGCATATCATTTCTTGTCATCTCCCAGCATTGTCATATCACCATTAGAAAATGGCTTCTTTTATGAAATTTCCCAGTTGGTATTAGACAAAAGCATTTGAAAATGATAAGGCTAAAAAACAAATTTTCAAGATGGGTTAGAAAAGACTGCTGGCTATGATCCATTATATCGAAGTTAGAAAATGGCTCCATAGCTGAAAATGTTCAGTAGATATTCCCCTAAATGTTTGCAAAGTTTTATGCTTTAATCTAAATTAGCAAGATAAGAGTGAATGTTGCTAGTACTCACCCCAGCTGGGTTGTTGGGTGGCGTGTACAGCGATTCAGCTCCTGTCTCATTGTACAGATAGATGAGGTAGCCATTCACATTGCCATGTGTCACATTACTGTACACCATCACACTGCCCACAGGTACTTGTTGAGTGGAGTCAAGGGTGAGTTGAACGTATGGGACCATCTCGGTGGGGAGGGAGGTCCAGGGTGATCCACCGGGGCGCACGTCTGGGGCTGTGGCTTGGTTACTTGAGGTGGTTATATCAGTGTCAGATACGTATGATGGGTTAGCCATGCCGTCTATGTGTATGCAGGGTGGTAGAGTTGTGGTTGTGGTGGTCGGGGCAATGGTGGTGGTTGTGGTTGGTGATGGTGGAGCAATGGTGGTCGTGGTCGTTGGTGAGGGTGGAGCAATGGTGGTGGTTGTTGTTGGTGAGGGAGGAGCAATGGTGGTGGTTGTTGGAGCCAGTGTGGTTGTTGTTGTTGTTGTTGTTGTAGTAGGAGGAGCTGAAAAGTTACAGAATGTTGGTAAAGATGTTATATTCTTGAACGCGCAACAATATGGCCATCTTAAAACTTTAAAATAAAATCATATACAGCTGATAATCTACACATCGTAGAACTCTCGACGCTTTTTATGCCTTTCACATAATTTGTGAAATTGCTGAACTAGATCTGCTCGCTACATAAATGGTATGATGTGTAGAAAATTCCCCCACAGCTGATAATGCTTCTGACATATTATTCTTCATTTGTGCAAAGTATTATGTTTTTAACACAATTTGCAATTTTGCTCAGTTCAGCATTGTCACTATAACATTATATAGAAAATGCCCCCATAGCTGAAAGTGTTCCATAGGTAATACGCTAAACGCAAGCAAAGTTTTAGGCTCTAACCCAAATTTGCAACAAATGTGGCATATGGCTGCTCAGAAAATTCTCTCTTGTAGTACTACCTAGATAATATGTAAGGTTGTTAATCATCTATTGTACCATAGTTAAAAATGTCCCAATGCATCAAACTATTCAGTATGTGTTACTCTACACTTGTGCAAAATTTGATGCTTTTAACTCAACTTCCAAGATCGCTGAGTTACGCTTTCCATCTATTGATTATAATCAAACTACCTCAAACAGCTCACAAGTGAGCTAAAAATTTGTCTACTACACTTACTGATAGGTACGTAGCAAGCATCAATGTACAGGTCCCCAATCTTTCCTCCCGCCTTCTCCTGCCCCGGTGCCGTATGGATGCGGATTCGAATAAAGTTTGCATCCACTCCCACACCAAAATCCACTTCCGCGATCTCGCTTTGGCTATGAGGGATATAACTCTGAAAGAGTGATGAATTTCATTGTACATGGTACCGGTACATTGAGTTCGTGTAATTTAATCATGACTAATAAATACACGGAAGATTATGTTAAGGGACCATAATCTTCTTGCTAATCAGAGGGTCATAGGTTCGAATCAACGCCACCGCCGATCTGATATTGTGGGTTCAATTCCCGAAGTGTGCTAGATCTGAGTACCCTTGGGCAAGTCACTATAAGTTTCGCTCCAGTTCACTGAGTTGTACGGGCACTTGCGAGTCTTCTTGTGGAAACATGGGACCTTGAGTGGGAAAAGCAATAGTGTTATGATGGACATGATATTGCTAAAACTGATGATTTACCCAATAAGAACAATCTAGAACCTTAGACTGTAATGTGTAAAAAGACGATTTTGAAATCTACCAGTTTACTTTGTTATGTATGATTGCGGATATCGCAAAAACTGGATACATTTTTCTAGCAAATACGTACAGTGAACTGTGTTGATACAGTTCACAATATACTGTAGTTCACGCTACAAGTACCAAATCAAACAATTATTCTACACAATTATCCTGTAGATACTCAATCCCACACTTACCCTATACACAATAATATTTTGCTGAGTATCTTCCAGATGAATTTCGGCGATGTCCACAAATTCGAGAGTCATCGACAAGAATGTAATTGTTGCTGTTCCGTTAGATATGATTTCCAGGAGGATATTTGCGTTTGTGTCCATGTACGATGGCATCCAGAAGTCATTGGCGCCGAGAAGTGCACGTGGTGCGTATCGGGTGTTAGACGAGGCGGTTACGATTAGGTCCTTGGAGGTGTAATTCATGGTGGCGTGGGTGCAGGGGATGGGTGGTGCTGTGGGCGTGGTGGTACAATGTAGTGTATGGTGGGGAGGGGAGCGGGTGTTAGAGGAGGCGGTCACGATGAGATCAGTGGAGCTATAGTTCATGGTGGCGTGTGTACATGGGATGGGTGGTGCTGTGGGAGTGGTGGTACAATGTACAGTAGTGAATGGTGGGGGAAGGGAGTTATTTATATACGTACGTATATATTTTTATTTACATCTACAAAATTAGGAAATTCCATTAGCCTATGTAATTTAAAACAGTGATTTGTAATGAAACAATCTCTCTATAAATTAGGCTCCGATAAAAGCTTGCTTCCATGTATTTCTTCTGTCTCATATTGAATTATCATAATGTCATGTACTATGTTGCTCAATATTTCAACTGTCACCCTAAATAGAAATAACAGGTAAATTGCAAATTTAAGTGCACAATTCTTGTTTTTACAGTACACTATACCAAATTTTAATAAACCTAAAAATCTGCATGTAAAATTATTGTTGCAACCAGCAATGGTTGATTACTTTATAAGTTTTCGTTTCATTTTATTTAAATATATATATTTTTTTTAATAAGTGAGTTCTCACCTGGTGTAGTGGGCGAAGGCATACAGATGAACTGATCTTCATCGGATCCATCAAAACAGTTGAGTGTTCCGTCACAGAGTTCGGTACGGTTCATGCATCGGAAATGGTCACAGTAAAACTCATCCGGGTGGCAAACTGGGGAATAGTGCGGTCATTCAATCAATCAATCAAAGTATCTGCAAAATAGTGAGTGAAATGCTAAATAATTCAAACAATCAAGACTTTGCGAAAAAGTTCAGTTGAGTTGGACTCTTGGAGAATCGAAAGACCATATTGGTGGTCACATACTGTACTGTACAAATATTGAATCCATGAACCAATCAATCAATCAACCAACCAACCAACCAGGCAATTATAGACTATAATCAAAATTGTATTTTAGTCAACCTAACTATCTAGTACCTATATAGTATTAGGCTACGTACAACACTGTCATGTATGTAAACATGCTTGTCACATATCTACAGTATGTAAGAATACATGGCATTAGGCTAAACATGTATACCGGTACCTAGTGTTTTGTACAGGTTCCCTTCCAGCACAGTTCTGGGTACAGCACCTGCCCGTTCCGGACAACAACTAGTATACTGTATATACTATAGTCTATACTGTCATGTCTACGGGGCTAGAGTAATCGTAATAATAATCATGTTTTTGTTCATATATAGTCAAATGAAAATAGTAAATACTCCACTTACCACAGTTGACCTCATCACTGCCATCTCCGCAATCGTCGTGTCCGTCACAGCGGAGAGTGAGAGGAACGCAGTCACCCCCTTGGCATCGGAAGTGGGTCAAGTAGGGACATACTGGCACTGCAAAGGGTTGGGATCATGAGATATAGGCCTAGTTCGTTGTTAGGTAGGGGTATGTGGGAATTGGCTTATCATCATGAGTACATGGCCGTCACATCGGGGGGTGAGAGGCACACAGTCACCCTCTTGGCATCTGAAGTGGGTTAGGTACGGGCATACTGGCACTGCGCAAAGGGTTGAGATGATATACAACTAGTTGTGAAGAAATGTATGTTGGGATTGCTAGTCAATAGTAACATAATTATTGGGAATTGAGTTGGAGTAGTGCAATGTGTTAGAGGGAGAAAGTCACTAATATCAAACTTCAATGCTCAAATTCAATCAGTTAAAGTTTGGTATCTGAGTACTCAATATAACTCCATATTCCAAGTCGCATTAATACTCTAGACTATACACATGCGATCGGATGTTTATATGAATGATTGAATTATATTTTACATCTAGTTACTGAGCAGGTAACTATAAACACTAAATAAGACGTACCTATACAATTGTCCTCATCAGAAGTGTCTCCTAGGCCACAATCATACTCCCCATCACACTTGTACTCAACTGGTATACAGTGGCCATTGTCACAGGTGAATTCAAAGTCTTCGCATTGGGGCGGCTCTGTAATAACATTTAATGAGTAGTTATTACAATATTGTACCGTAGTACACACACAATTTTTTAAACCAAATTAATGGTTTTGTCTATGAAACTAAAGTATGAATATATGTATATTTTTTATGGAAAAGACACACACACACACACACATATATATATATATGCATTGTACTGTATGTTCCATAACTACTAAATTTAAGACATAAATTTAGATGCATTATGATAGTGGAATGTGGTTTGTATGTATAAATCAATTTACTAGCTATGGCACCAGAATTTCAAATACATCATTGTTCACTAGAATAACTGGAGATTTTAATTTAATTATTTATTGATTTCATATGTATTAGAATTAATGGATTGCTACTAGCCTAGTTGCGTATGTCTTAATTATTACAACAGAAGTTCAAGTTGTTATTCAGAAATGAAAAGTAAGTAGAATTCACGACGATTCAGTAAGATAATCTGTGCATTTTCGGATAGGCAACATGATGTTATGTAGCTATTCTCATTTCATGAGCATCTCTATGGGAATTTTGAGTTGGGGTAGTATTAGTACATTTTGAATGACAATCAAAATTCCTCATTTATCCACAATGAAAATTTTAACATCTCGTCTACTTACCACATCCGACTTCGTCACTGTTATCCACGCAGTCCATGGACCCGTCACATATGTATACATCCGGGATACAGCGCCCGTCAATGTTACATTTGAAGTCACCTGGCTGGCACGGCACGGCTGTGGATATGAAAGGTTACTTAATTACAGGTATTCCCAGTAATTGTTTATAGGGTATATCTCAAGAGAGCCATTATATTCATACGTAATATGTATGCACTTATTCCTCTCAATTAGACTTAGAGGTTGCTTAATTACAGATGCTTTGTTAGAGGTTAAAGGATTTCAAATATATCATAGATACACACTGGGTAGGCTATGCAATCCATCAATGTTGCATTTGAAAGTTGCAATGTGATTTTCAGAAAATATTTGCACATACGTGTGTCATGATGGTTCATGAAATTTTTTCTTATTTGAGAATATAATATTATGGTAATGACTATACATAGTGTCAAATAAAGACTACACAATGGCGATGTAGTGTGCATGAATATACGTAACTGATCTCATAGGATATAATTGACAAAAATTTGGAAGAAATCGGTTACTTTTACAGTCTAGGGAGTCTAAGGCAGTAAGGGTGATCCGAAGAACTTCGACTCTTTCTAAAAGAAAATTTCCCATTTTTACAGTCTATCTAACAAACTTCGACTTCTTCTAAAAGAGAATTAATTACCTTATTTCATAAATTAAGATTTAATGCTATTTTAAAAAGTCACTTACTGCAGTTATCCAGTTCATCGCTGCCATCTCTGCAGTCGACATGTCCATCACAGTAGTAGCGTATGTCCAGACAGTCACCGTTTTCACATGTATATTCATCGCTAGCACAGGTCGTACAATTGTCACCTTCGCATTCGAATTTTCCGTCGGTACATGTACTGAAAATGATATTTACATTATGTTATACAGTATAGGTTATGTACATCAGAGCATGTACTGAAAATGTGACCGAATTTTTACAATTTTTTAATGCAACAATACATCAACAAGAAAATCATTTCATGCTTACAAAATAAGCCACGTTAAATAATGAAATACAGAATTTCTACCATTTTTTATTCAACAATATACCAGAGATATGTGTTTCTGTCTTTCTATACATATGTGTACAGCTAAAAGCATCTCAACGAAATTAACTAGACTGTTCTTTTTTAGGCTACAAATAATTACAATTTGTTGGTGTACAATAATTATATCTATTGTACGATATTTTACGATATTAAGTTATATGACTGTACACTTGAATAAAACGAATAAAATCGTCATCAAAATCATCATGTAAATTATATGAGTATAGGCCTACTAAAGAATTCTGTGTACATACCAATTCATGCAGTTCATCTGCATAATGGTATCCTTGGGGTACTCGATACCATTGAGGTAGCAGGGACATTCCGTCACTCGAATACAACGGTCGTTTTCCCTGTGAATTATATTAGGTACATGGTGGAATTAGGCATATTAGTATGTAAAGTAAAAACTGTCAATCACAATGATGAACAGAGAGACCAGGGGGCCTATCCACTTCCGGACGTCTGCTCGAGTCTCATTCCCACCAAAACATCCGACCATTTCTGAGATGTCTGCACAGTGATGTCATTCTTTGAAATTGTTGGTCAGCGATCACCGAAACTGTTGATGTCTGTAAGAGTCGCTTGGTAGTGTAATAACGAACTTCCAAACATTGATATTAATCAGTGTTACTGTCATTTATAAGCAAAAAGTTCGGAGAAAAGAAAACAACCACGAATCGACAATGATTGTCACTTATGTGGGAAGGGTTGTAGTGAAAATTGAAACTATTACATTTAGTGAAGAGTAGGCCTAATAGTGGAATATTGAAGAGTAACATTGTAAACAAAAGTAATGTTATAAAATCACATTTAGTGAAGTGTAATAATATTGTTTTACTACATATGGAATCTAATATTGCTAGAAGTTGTTATATATAATGTTTTTTAATGCTCTAATGTTTTTGAATTGACTCTAATCTTTGTTCGATAATTTAAAGATCAACTATAGTGTACAAAATAAAGTGTGAAATTACCTGACATATCCATAGGGACAGAAGCAGCCTTCGACACAGTGGGTAGATTCACAGAATTCTTCTGGTTCATCCCCCGCATTGCGGCAGGTCTGTTGGCATTGGGGACCACACGCGTTGTACTCTAGTCCATTCTCACATTGAATGGCTGCAAATTGGATTCCAGATACATAGTTTAGCATCAGAGAGATATTATAAGAAGAAAAGAGTAGCAATGACTGCACATTGCAATCATAAATAAGAATTTCCATTTTTGTTATGTTAGACTGTGATAGCCTTGTGAAAAAAATATTATTAGCACAGTACTGCGTAATATAGGCTATGGAGACTGGAGAGACTTTAATTGCATTGTAGCTATATACTCACATCACTTTAATGGTAATGTTTCAGGTGCATAGCTTAAACTTAGCATAAATGAATAAACATGCTCAATTTTGATTACTTAGTGTGAATTGTGAAATAGTCACAAAATAATATTAGTGAAAGGTGAAGTATGTAATAATTATTAGTCAAGAAGTAAAGTTATGCCGTCAGAGTGATGAAGTTAGTCAAGCAATTTAATAGATGAATATATTGGAGTGTATAACTTACGACATAGTTTTTGAGTCCTCCACTTGACCGGCACGCCCCGTTTGTTGCACTCCTCGGCAAAGTTAGCGATAGCGGTACACAAACACTCACAATCGCCCCCGGAGTCACATCTGGATACGATATTTTATGGTATGTACTGTATTTATATGAGAGATGATACCCTAGACAAATGTGCAGTGCACAAGTGACTACCCTACACTACCCTACACTCTACCCACTAGCCTACACAATCACCACCAGTCACATCTGTTTGGATGTGCATCATATTTATCTTCGAGTTATCATAGGGTTGAAAATTTGGAGTGTAAATGTAACACTCTAATCTCTACACCATTACCATCATCAGAGGTATTCTTTTACAAAATGGAAGCAACCGTTGCGTAACTAGCATAACCTACTCACAATGAGGGAAAATATTGAAAATATTCTGGACGTGTCACGTCAGTTAATGGTTCAGTCGAAGCATAGATTTACTGTACTTTTGTTCGTACGTATATATATATATATATATATATATATATATATATAATACATACATGTGTAAATAACAAAAATCACATACCTGCACGCGTCAAATTTGCAGTCATCATAAAATCCGTTTACGACTGATTCAGGTACGACTTTGCGACATTCATCAAACAAATGTCCGACTTTGATCATGCTGCACGCCTCTACTGCCCACATCTCCCTGTGTGCTAGGGGGCCCTGGTGGTGGGAATATGGTGGTGTATAGTTACATATAGGGCGCCCTGGTGGTGGGAATATGTTGGTGTATAGTTACATATAGGGGGCCCTGGTGGTGGTAATATAGTGGGTTAGAGTTACCTATAGGGGGCGCTGGTGGTGTTAGTATAGGTGGGTAAGTGTTAGATTAA
>WNLI01214727.1:0-12627 GCA_025802215.1 Wirenia argentea | reverse complement strand
CTGATTGATTATCTACAAATCGTATTCAGGTAATTCTTAAAACGCCAAATTAAATTGCAAAAACACTTAAAACAGTGGACATATTATTTTATTTATCTCATACTAATAATAATAATTTTATTTTATTTATCTCATACTAATATATAATAATTAAATGTAACTTTATGTTAGCCTTTAATAGCCTACATGAAGGCCAAAAAATTTTCCGCCTACGGCGGCATGCCGGATGCAGAAGATATTTCCCTCGCACACCATGAGAGCAGTTACTCTCCTTGCAAAAATCTAGGAGAGCAATTAGTTGCTCCCTGGCTTTTTTCAAACCTGAAAGACTGTCGAGATGTCAAGATTTGTATTTTCCACAAATGAAAATCAATTGACTAAAACCTGAATGAAATCAGTTTATAATCATTACTATTTTATATTTGAGCCCTTAACCTGATTTAGAGGGGTCAGTAAACAGGTGTTCGCACGTCATCTTCTCGCGTATCTCAGCAGCAGACGGCGCATCGGGCAGTTTGCTGGTCGGACGGATGTCTGGTTTTTGTTCACATTCGCCGGTATCAACCTCCATCTTCTCTTCTGTGGTACAAAGGAAAACAACAATAAACAAATTTACACTGCATACTAATTATTAGGTACACAACATAAGACACAGTTCGCACATAGTGTCCCACTCCAGCACTCACGATTTACATTAATTATACTCTCCTACCCTTTCGACATAGACTCAAACTCCAAATTAGTAAGTTTTCCTGTAGTAGCAATCCCTGTTTTTGAATGGCAGGAGCCAATGGGGAGTACCCCACCTGTCAATTGACATGGAAGCGTGCTAACCAGTACACTATGATTCTGTGAGCCAACTTTCTGTACTCTACCTCCTTTATAAAATTAACGTCACTATGTCTTATAACACATATATGTTGAAATCTGAAATCTGAAATGTTTCAATAGCTAACACATGACTGAATTGAACAAATAGTTTTTTTCATGTATTTCTGTCTATAGACGTAAATTCCTAACATAGAATTAACCTACTATATAATTTACACAGGGGACATCAACAACACTATAGCTACTGTAGTTATAAATACCTGACCTATTCCAAAGAATAAACAAATTAAAAAATAAGTCGAGCAAAGATTAATTATTTTATGTTCAATTTCAACTTTGTAGCATACATTAGTGATCTTACGTTTGATTTCAACTTTGTCGACTTTTTCGGTCTTGACTTCATTTTTTGTTGCAGCCAAAGGGAGATAAACCGGCGGAATGTTGTCTGCTGTGTCTTTAGGGTCATCGTCGATGAACTGCCACATAAGTGGACATATACACACTTAGTTTCTGATTTGCTAATCATAGGATCATACATTAAAATGACTCTAGCGGCTAAACTGAGACAGATTGTGGGTTAAATTCCTAATCTGGGCTATCTTTGTATCCTTGTGCAAGTCAGCATGAATATAGGCCTGGTAGTTAAAGGTCCAGTGACACCATACCTAATGGCCTAGCACACATACATTTCCAAAAAAACACAGCTAATTTGAAGTGAGCTTCAAGTATTCCTATAGTTGATACATGCGTTCATAGCCTACAATCTCGGTCCCAAAAGTCAAATTTACGCGGTTTCGTCCCTTGAATAAAAACCGCGCGAAATTATCTACGTCACACATTACCATGGACGCAATATAAAGAGATGGGACTTTTTCCAGATTCACGAACACTTTATTTTCATGAATCAATTTAAGTACGTCATTTTATGTCATTTGATTTTGTTAGGTCCGATTTACCCATAATTTGGTGTCCGTGGACCTTTAACAAGAGGCGCAACATAAAAAAGTACACACCTAGGGCTTTTACGATAATAAGCGTATAATTATTTTTTAAATACCACCTTTGATGCCTTAGCCGAAATTTAATTAGTTGTGCCAACCAGTTTCAACAAAGATTTCTGCAAAAGTTTATGTAATTATTATGCCATTTTTTACCACATCCATAGCCGGGCCCCTTTTCAGATTTTGAGAATTTGAACAAACTTGAGTACCATGTCACTAAGAATGACCGTGATCAAATTTTAAGTCCATACATCAAATGGTCGGAGAAGGTTTTTAAAATATTTTAATAGTATTCGTTTTACCTCCTCCTTACCTGGCAATGTTCCAGTGACCAGATTTTGATGATTTAAATAAATTGGGTCGTATGACTGCAAGGATGCCTCAGAGATAAAATTTGAGGTCAAACAAAGATTTTTTCACTGAGATGCGTATATGTACGTGTACACTATGCAAATAAACATACTTAGCTGAATGACAACATACTTAGTCGAATGACAAAACTTCAGCATGTTAGCTAAAGATAAACTAATACCGTATAATAAATACATACATCATCTCTAAGCAGCTCATCAATGACGCGTTTGCTCTCCTCACTCTCTGGTTTGTCTCGCTTGACAGGACGGCTGGAGACAGATGACGACGCTCTCTCTCCTCTCTCACCACGATCTCGGTCGACTACACAATACAATGATTACAGTTAGGATATATCGCCTCATTGACCAATGACCATACACAATCACTACAAGAATTATACAGTTAACACAGCTGTCATGCTCCTGTAACACCTCGCTCAAACTCTCGCTTGAAGGGGACGGCTGGAGACAGATGACGTGGCTCTCTCCCCACGATCTATATCCACTGTGAGAATACAAACACATGGGTTATAATATACACAGTCAGTAACACCTCGTTCATGATCTCGCTTGACAGGACGGCTGGAGACGGATGACGACGCTCTCTCTCCTCTTTCACCACGATCTCCAGTCTCCACTGTGGCTAAATCAAAACGAAGCGAGGTCTGTAAGGCTGTATTCTCAAATTGAGGCACGGGATATATCGCCTCATTGACCAATGACAATACACAATCACTACCAGAATTATACAATTAACACAGCTGTCATGCTCCTGTAACACCTCGCTCAAACTCTCGCTTGAGAGGATGGCTGGAGACAGATGACGACGCTCTCTCCCCTCTTTCACCACGATCTCTGTCCACTATGAGAAGACAATCATTACAGTTAGGTGGAGTAACTCCTCACTCTCTGGTTTATCTCGCTTGACGGGACGGCTGGAGACAGATGACGTGGCCCTCTCCCCTCTCTCACTCTCCCGTCTCCACTGTGGCTAAATCAAAACAAAGCGAGGTCTGTTGGGCTGTATTCTCAAAATGAGGCACAGGATATATCGCCTCATTGACCAATGACCATACACAATCACTACAAGAATTATACAGCTAACACACCTGTCATGCTCCTGTAACACCTTGCTCAAACTCTCGTTTGACGGGACGGCTGGAGACAGATGACGTCGCTCTCTCCCCTCTCTCACCACGATCTCTATCCACGGTGAGAATACAAACACATGAGTTATAATATACAGTATACACAGTCAGTAACACCTCATTCATGATCTCGCTTGATGGGACGGCTAGAGACGGATGACGTGGCTCTCTCTCCTCTTTCACCACGATCTCGGTCCACTGCACAACACAATCATTACAGTTAGGTGGAGTAACACCTCACTCTCTGCTTTATCTCGTTTGACGGGACGGCTGGAGAGTAGAGACGGATGACGTGGCCCTCTCCTCTCTCACCACAATATCTCTCCAGTCTCCACTGTGGCTAAATCAAAACGAAGCGAGGTCTGTGAGGCTGTATTCTCAAAATGAGGCACGGGATATATCGCCTCATTGCCCAATGACCATACACAATCACTACAAGAATTATACAGTTCAACACAGCTGTCATGCTCCTGTAACACCTCGCTCAAACTCTCGCTTGACGGGACGGCTGGAGACAGATGACGTTGCTCTCTCCCCTCTCTCACCACGATCTCGGTCCACTGTGAGAATACAAACACATGGGTTATACTATACACAGTCAGTAACACCTCATTCATGATCTCGCTTGACAGGACGGCTGGAGACGGATGACGACGCTCTCTCTCCTCTCTCACCCCGATCTCTATCCACTGTGAGAAGACAAAGCAGTTAGTAAAATGTCACATTTCTACAGGGCAAATGTCGCTTTATAACAACTTACTGCAGGGAGCCGCAGCCAGTGTGCACCAGCGTGCCCTGTTAACCTCACAATATCACTTCCCAACCAATGCTCACTCCATCTAGTTAAGAATACAATCTGTACCGCTCCTACGGCTGGAAACAGATGGACAGTGCCCCTCTCCTCTCCCATCCCGATCTTGCTCCACTGTAAGAAAAGGCATTGATACGATATCGTCTGCAGGGTAAAGCAAAAAGAAGCAGCCAAGGATGTCATCTGTGAAGCTATTCTCAAAATGAGGCGTGGAATATATCGCCTGGGTCTCATTCGCCATACACATTACACAATCACTACAAGTGTTATACAGTTAACACAGCTATCATGTTCCCGTAAAACCTAGCTCAAATTTGTATAGGACAACTCGAGACAGATCATGATATGCCATGGCACTCTCCCGTCTCTCACCCTGATCTCGCACCACTGTGCATACAGCACAATTACTACATGGAAGTGTTTGCGCAAGGTCAAGGCCCACCAGGGTTCACCCTATACGCGCATTTTGTGCCATTGGCGATTCTTAAAACTACTTTGGCACTTTAAAAAATTAATCGGCACAAGCTCTGGCACAAGGGAGTTGTTATTTACCAACCTGGATGTGCTGGTCACATTTTTATCAGTTTAGCCATCTCATTTTTGCAACATTAGCTTCACAGTTTCTCAAAATCCACGGCAACAATATTTCCATTCACTGAACTACTAAGCCTGACATTTTGGAATTCCCAGTACACCTTTCAATACAGTGACCTAGATTCACAATGACGTCACTGAACAATCATTTCCAATCAACACTACAACAGTAGAAGTTACTGTTACAGTGGGAAATCCCACTAGATCGTTTGTTATCGATCCCACTAGATTGGTTAGTTATCAAGCACATGAAAATTGATATTGGCACAACAACAATTAGATTGGCACATAGCCTGGCACAAACAGTTTTGTACCCAGTGTGAACCCTGTGGATCTGGTTGAATTTCCCCTGAAATCATAGCCACACCAGAGTTCATCTGTACAGGCACGCTCATAGTGTCGGTTCTATCAGACCTGTACCAGGCACAACCTACACAGCACAGAGATCCTATGACTCTAGCATGTCCATAGCAGACTGCACCACCTCTAGTGAAAACAAGCACTCTACGACTGCGCTATTGCAAGTAAATATGTTGAGATTACCTGAAGCCATTCCTATGTTTATCTTAGACTTTCGCTATATTATTTTTTTTCCCAGATTTAATCGAAACATGACAAGTTATGTTGATAAATTATGATCGCTCACTTCAAATATTAGTTCTACACCAATGAAAATAACTGGAATACATTTATCTATGTTTGAAGTAACAAATTTTAAGATCGCATAATTACTGCAGATGATTTCTACACACATCAACCTTTGTAATGCATTATCATGGGAAAAAACTCGAAAATAGATTACATAGAGTACAGTACATAATAGTGTATAGTACAGTACTATCAGTTAATAAAATGAAACTTTTCCAACAGCCAATAAAGCGTATGCAGCGGGCTGTGTCACATGACCTACCAGATGCCATGACAACGGTTGGTCTCACTTCTGACGGGGAATTCCTCTACCATATATGGTGCACTGGGCTTGTGTCAGACAAGGGGAGTAGGGTGCAGAATGTACGCGTGGATACTGTAAACTTACACGTTAGTTTAGCCATTTAAACATACCTCTTACCGTCTACCATCATGGTGTACTGGTCGATCTAGTGTCAGACAAGGGGAGTAGAGTGCAAAATGTATGCGTGGATACAGTCAGTTTGCTGGTGAGTTTAGCCGTTTAGACATTCCTCTAACTGTCCAACATAATATGTGTCATTACATATTCATGCAAAGGGAAAAGTGTTTCATAGTGGGAGTTGAAACTCGGTTTCCTGAGGGTTTTTTGAGAGTCATGAGGCCGCCTAATGTTGCCATGCTGGAATCTCACAAATGTGGGTTCGAAAAAACCCGGGAAAAATCACTATTGAATGGTCGCAGCCCAAACGCCCGCCTATTGACAGGTACTGGTGTGCTGACCACTACACCATTTGTGCAGGTCATGGATGATGGGATACGATACCAGGCGTGGGTGTGTCCGGATAACAAAAAGGTTCTTCAGGTGGCGACATGCCACTGCTGGCACCCAGGATTGGCCGCTAAAGTCAGACGACTTAATTCCAAGCGGGTCTCTTACCCCAGCTGCAGATGGTTACCCAGAATGCTGGGATAACGATGCCCAATGCCCATTTCAATCGTATACAATACATACCGTAGTGTAGAGATTTTAGAGTAGTAGGGTATGTGCAACAACATACTACTGTATATTAGTACTTGTACCATAGTTTACCGTTGAACATGGCCTGATGTCCATATAATACGAAAATTTATCGCTGTTTAACGAGGGCGCTTCGCTCGAGTTGGACACGATAAATTTCCGTATGGACATCAGGCCATGTCCAACGGTAAACTATGGTACGACGATTTTCTACCACGATCGACACTATTTAACGACAAATTAACGCACTAATCTCATCGCCTCTATAGTGTAGTGGTTAAGCTCCCAGTCTACAGCCGGAGCGGCCCGAGTTCGATCCCCGTCCGCGTCAATTTTTTTTGTTACATTGAGGAGCAAGTTAGAGCATGAAATTTGTCCAAGTCCGCAAATCACGGTATATTAATACTGCGATTGCCGTGGGACTTGGCCTGATGTGCCACGGTCATTGACCAATGAAAATGCCCGTAACAAAACGATTGTGGTAGAATATATCTAGCCTTTTGGAGTGGCAGCTTCCATAGTTCGAACCCATAATTCTCCGATAATAGATCCAACTGTCTCCAGATTAATTCTTGTGTCCATTGGTATTGATTGGCGATATATGGACAGATATTTCCACGTGTAACTCCACCATCTGTGATTGACTTCTTACATCCATTCCATTCCCTTGCCATTGATTACATGATGAACCAAAAGCGGGAATCTATCCTATTTTTTGTGACGATTCATTGCACTTCTGATATTTAGTGGCAATAGGGAATCCATTTCTGTAATTGGCATCCAAACTCATGCCGAAGGGAGCAGTGATCATCAGTTTTCATGCTGAACTGAATCCAGAGTTTCGTGGCCTTGCCCAAGGAGATGTATGTAGCCTTTGTATTAGCGGCTTCCGTAGGTCAATGCCCTATCTCATTCATTATAAAACCAACCCTCTCGTCTCCAATTGACTATGACTATTCTTACGTGCATTGGCGATGTATGGACAATCATTTCTGTGTCTTACTCCACCTTCAGTAATAGGCCATACTTTTTAGCAAAATACACTACATAGAGGTCAAAATTTCGCGTAACCGCAAACTTTTGATGCCAAAATAATCAGAAAAATAAAAAACTGTTTACCGCTCTAGAGGGTGAGCTCTATTTATGCCAATTTTTAGATGTTAAAAGATGTTCCTATTAAATAGTACATGGCCATTTTGTCGCCTGAAAATAATACGAGGAAGAAACCAACCAAGGAAACATGACGTCTTTTTCGTTAGGCTTTTAGTTAAGCAGTCATTTAATTCCATTGTGCGTGATAACGCTCTGGTTCTTCATTCATACCCAAAATCACTACATAAAAAGACGTCATGATTCCTTGTTGGTTTCTCATCGTATTATTTTCGGAGTGACAAAATTGCCATGTACTATTGAATAGGAACATCTTTAAACATCTTCTAAAAATCGGCATAAATAGAGCTCACCCTCTAGAGCGGTCAACAGTTGTTCATTTATTTTCTGATTATTTTGGCATCAAAGTTTGCTGTTACGCGAATTTTTTTTACCTCTATTGCTAAAAAGTATGGCATATAATGATACCGTACTGTCGTGTATATATGCAGTCACAGTGTCGGCTATAACGTCTTTATCCATACGTACCATCCTCTACCATAACAAATGGACGAATGACGAAAGTCTGGAATGATTGAGGTGTAATGTGTATTTTATTCACTAACCCACCAGATTCGCCAGTTCATTTGCATTCGCCCAAACGAAGATTTGGTAATTTGCAATTCGAGTCACCGCGCGTCGTCTGCCTTTTTGCCACATTTCTGCCGCTAAGTGTGTCCAAATGTGCACGTCCTTGTCACCCATTCCCATCAACTGCTTAATTGCTATGGTGATTTATACACAGATTTCGTATGTTTTCTCGTTTTGCAAGCAGTGCGCGTGGAATTAACATTTGCCATGTCCTCCAGAGACACTTTTATAATACCATACCACCGTCATTTTTTATGGGTCTATTAATGTCAAGATATGGTCTTGACATTAGGTCGTTAAGGTATATTTTATAGGCTCTTCCGAGGACCACTTTTGCATATTGTTTTGTTAGGTTTTGTGTTATAAGATTTATAGCGCAGGTACTAACAGGAAAGTACGCGGGACATTTGGATATCCAACTATATATATCAGTCAAACATCGGCTTACAATACGTGGTTGCGCCATTGGGAAGACGATGCCTTTGGACAAGGACATGTACGTTTTATGTCGCCAATACTGAAATACAGTAGTCTTACGGCATGCGACAACAGGCACGTTTACCCTACACGTATTGATGCCTACCCTTCCGCTATAGTATACAACCTCCCTATAGGCCGTACGGCACCTTCCATTACATCACTGCAGCACCCAGTCCTCTGGGGCCAGCCACTCTCCCACACCATACACAGATGCCCCACAACCACTACTGTAGATTAGCAACGATTAAACACAACTTAATTTGTCCGGGTGTCGATTTCCCGTCGCAGTAACTCGGTCTCTGTCTTGGTTTATGGTAATAAACGGTTATGTCTTTTCCCTTGGGTAGGGTGACACAATCAATGGTATGTTGTCTGGAGGTTTTGGATCACGTAACTACAGTTATACAGAACACCTGACTTGCTATATAGTGGCATGCGGTAACTTCTGTTTTCCGTGTACAATTACGTACGTAGATATTTAAGCCAATTTATAAACTGGACCAGAATAGTTGCCAAGGCATTATCGCAAGGAGTGAACACATCTGAAGTCTAGTGATCAAATGAAAAGATCATTGGTAATCGCGTTTTTGTGTGACAATTCTGTCGAATAGGGCTATAGGCCGACTCTCTGCAAGCTATATTGTATTAAGAAAGGTTTATTGCATATTAAGATAATGTAATGCAAGATTATAAATACATCTCGCAAGAAAATGTGCATGCAGGAATTTAATTTATTTGAAATGTGAAACGGACAATAACTATACTCGACGATAAACCTAATAAGTTAATGGAAAAGATACTGATATACAACGCGGAGGAAAATATCATAGCCTACACAGTATTTTACATTATACGGCGTTATGCGACTTATGTCGCAGTAATTATTTTCGTATACATACGTATCTGCAAGTATTCCATTTTCCCGGCTGTAACATACAGTGGGTAGGCTATTCATAATTCCCTGTCGACATGAGGCGATAATTCCCGTTACATCAGCAGTAATCAGTGCCAACGCGACGTCGTCTTTAGACAATTTAGACAATTAGGGAGAAACGTTCATAATCACACGTACACATAACATACATCGCAACGATATAAGACACGCAAATCATACACTTTCTAATACGGGAAACACTCAGAAACAATAACGATGTCTCGCAAAACGGAAGACAACACAAAGCACACATCCGTACACGGGACAAAGGAAGCTTTTAAGGGGAATCTTCTGATGGGAATCTCGTGTTTTCGTTGCGATTTGCGCTGTATGAATGCGGGGATGACGTGAGACAAGGTTAGGCGTGATGGGAGTACAAAGGTAGGGGAGACAACAACGACAGGGGAGATAACAAAGATGGAGGGGAGTGAAGCCGTGGGAACGATGGCAGTGCGCATGTCAGAGGGTAGCCTCACATCTGATGAGGTGACAACGGCCGCTAATTAACCGTTCATAAGATATCTTTGTGTGTGATTTATTTTTGTGTTCAGGACGTCTGTTTTTGTCCGAAATACGTCAGTGTGGACATTTTCTTTCAAGTAACGTCAATACGTGTGCATACAAATTGTGTGTGCATAAAATTCGGAAGAAGACAATTATGCACGCGACATGCATGGGACACACGCTACGAGGGGCATTCAATAAGTTTCCGGTTTGACCCAGAAGGAATTAAGATACAGACTTGAAATTTTAACATAATTAAAAATGGCCTTTTTTATCGTGGGAAAAATTTTGTTTTCTAAATTCTAAATTTATTTTTGAAGTTATGGTGAATTCACACTTATGAATTGACATCTGACTGAGACCGACCGATTCCTCCAACTTATCATAATCTACACACATACTACAAAATGTAAATACAAAAAATATGTACAATTCAACCGATAGAAATGCGAAAGTAACCCTGCATCTAGCACGTGTACCCAGTATAGCCAAGCGCCTATAATGGAAAAAGTTAGACACCCCACAATGTTTCGTAAAGCATATGTACCTACGCCTTTAATGGTTATTGGACTATATTTCAATGATAAAAATGATATAATACTGTGATTTTTGAGAATTAGTCTATGATTACTTCATTTTTAATTTCAAATCAACGGTTCAACAATAGTTTGACGACGTAGGCTAAACCAATCTTCAAAGAGTTCATTTTTCAAATTCCAATACGGTATACGATTTGTTCAAACGTATAAAACTGATATACTGTGATATATAACTGTGATAATAGTTTTGTCAAACTAATTTCAATTGAATTGACCAAAATGCCCGAATGGATTAATGACAAAGATATAGACATAGAAAAAATATCTCAAATTAAAATCGTGATATTTAAATGTTATATTGATACTTGTTAACATGTTATCTTATAATTATTGTGAGCGGTGTTTAACTTTTTGTATAGGTACATATATGATATAATATTATATCGAGTAATATACCAAAGTATCATATTACCTGAGATGGCGAAGGCAGCCAACACCACCAACACAATTCGGAGCGATTTCATGGTTAACGTTGTATACTACTAACGTTACAGACACTATAATATAAGTCTTAGCAAATTAAAAGCTGTTATAATATAAGTAAACTGTGGAGAAATGTAGCCTATACAATTATCACAGACAGAATAATTAACAGGTAAAAAAATTAGTTCAATATCACAAAGCGTTTCAACAGAAAATGAAGTCAACTAAGAAATGGGATTAGCGTATACACGAAATGACGGAATAAAGTATATTTAGATCGTGCCTAAGATGGACATACGACATACAAGCCTACGTGTTATTTCAATAAATCCGGTTTATATGAATAAATTACTTCGAATTTCACAATAACACGACGTGTATAGGCCACAAATAGCGGAGTAGCCTATCACAACAGGTAATGTTGCGGGGCTATTTAGGGCCTATCTAGGATGCACAGGACACCCTGAGATTCAACGTGCTCAGATTGGTTGTTGTTACTGAACCGTGACTTGCGGTGACTACCAACGTCACAAGCAACAACGTCACTCCAGCTCATCACCCACCACCCATACCTGGCTATAAGTCATCCTCGTGATATTGCCTACGCATAATAAGCCTATACAGGATTTTAAAATATGTCACAGTAAGGCAGTAAGCCATGATGCGTGACCGTAAATTCAGGTCATGAACGTGATGTTCCATTATATCCTTATAAATGTTTATCAAAAGAGATGTAGGCTATATGAAATTGAATAGATGGCCCACCTATACCATCAATCATATTAATGCACTTTGGTGGATCCGGAATTTTTCTCAGATTTTTTTCATTGGTCTAGGACACTAGAAATAAAACAAAATCAGTACATTATTAGTACGTACCATAAACGGATATATAAACCTTTATAAGGATATATAATAATAGGCCTATAATTAATTATACGACTCATTCAAAATGGAGATTAAAAAGAAAAAGGACTTTTTGTATCCGGTATAGATATATGGAAATTCACATTGGTAAACCTAACACAAAGACAACTTGTATGATAGATGGTAGATACATATGTGGTAAGATATCGAGTTTCAGTTCCCGCGTACTAAACAGGCACAATAAATTTTTTTTTACCAAAATAGTGAAGATAAGAACATTTAATTTATGGGTTACGTTGTGTATTTTCAACCACATATTCGACAAACACAATACAGTAATATTCATGTAATAAAAACACAAAACCAAAAATGAAAAACCTAATATGATACAGTCTATTTGCAAAACCAAAATCAAAGGAATTTCATTTGCTTGAAAATTTGTCATGATGAAATAACAGGCAATCTACCATAGGGACCCCATGAAAGTGAATAAAAGTATGATAATGGTAGGCTGTCTATAAATCATTGAATTTTTAGTCCACGAAATCGTGGACTTAAGGAGAGGCTCGGTTATTGTTGTTGTTGTTCTTGTTGTTGTTGTTGTTCTTGTTCTTGGGAAGACATTACTGAATAATCTGTAATGAATCGAAAAGTACTTATGCTAGGGACTTGAAATTTTGTACGTATGTTAGGG
>WNLI01214616.1:0-12628 GCA_025802215.1 Wirenia argentea | reverse complement strand
CAATGTCGACCTCCCCGTATAACAGTACAACGGCAATTCGCAAAAATCTACATGGATCTCATACGACCGACGACGACAGGTATTGAGGGAGATCTTACAGTGCATTGTAGAAAAGTGACGCCTTCTTTCAACAGTTTTGTGTGCCCCAGTTGTCCTGTCTGGGGTCACTTGTCTGTGCCGGAATCGGATCACATTTTCTGACATATTGTGAAACCATAGAGTTCTTGTTTGACGGAACTGGATGATTGAATCTCTACTAGTGAATCTCAACCTTTAGCAAAATTTCTTCCCAAATTTGCTTCCGAAAAGGCTCTGTTTGGGAGCTATGTCGCCAATGAGCATGAGTCTTATATTATGTGAATCGACCTTTAGACGTAATGACTTGTTTGTTATCGACAAATCCCCATGACTAATGGCTCAAAATGATCTGTATAGGCTACATGTGACATGTCACACGTGTGTAAGTCGAGCCTCATGTATAACTCAAGCCAAGGAATTTTTTTTCAGATTCCGATCATTCCGAATCAGATTCCGAATTTAAGAAGTTTGTCATGATGCCCCAACATAAAACGTTGGTCTGAAGAATAACACATTTGTGGTCAAATAATCAATTGTTTCCACTGATTATTCGACTTAGAACGCCTGTTCGCCTCAGTACTTACTTGCGTAAGGCGGTTTGTTACACCGATATACTCCGGCACTGTCAATTTCCCTTCATTGGATTTGGATCCTGTCCATCATCGCCGCATGAAGATCCTCCGTCATCTATCCCCCCACATACAGAGTACAGACGTTTTATCATGATTTTATACAAATAATTATTTATAAACGGCCCGACATTAAATATCCGTCTGAATCCAACCTAAATGACAGCGGTCAAGACCTTTGATCATATTGGTCAAAAAGGTGTGAATTGGATGTATTGTAGACTTTGTAGTCTGTAGTCTGGTCCTACTTTTACATCATTATATTTGATAATAGATAAGAATTATGACCTCCAGTGATAACTTGGTTTTCTTAGTCTGTTGACATTACTGTACATACAATATTATACACACAATATTGTTGTGTATATGAGGGACGATAGTAAAATGTTATTGTGGTAGCAGAACAGTGGCAATCTAATCAAAAGTGTGGGTCATTTATGGGTCAACAGGCCATGGGTGCATGACCGACTGTCCATCGACATATTATTTCTGCACCCATAATTTATTTAAATTGTAGTATTATCTGTGTTGCTACTGTCATCTTATGACCTCTATTCCGCGGAGTGTAGGGTGTATTGTGATTTTCCGCTGAATAGAGTCCAATAACTAGTTGTAGTTCTCTCAGCATATCCTTTTGAATTATGAGCCATAAATATGTTATGTAATATGTTACATACAACACGAGTACATTAGTACATCAGTACATCACTGGAATTTCCGGTATTTTGGGTACTATTCTGCCAAATCTATCCAAACAATGCGTCTGGCCATCTGAGTGGCAACATGAGTTAGTGATGTAATTTGTAAATACCTACGTACATACAAAGGTGATTATCAGGGTGGTATGTGTACATTATGTAATTTTTGTCTACATTTTTTTGACTATATAAAAGCATCATCATCATTCATCAGTGATAACCTTTTGGAGAGCCACAAGTTGTTAGCTCCCATAGCCACCATGGTGTCCATGACCCGTAGCCAAACAAGTTACCTGAAGAATAGAATGGATTCCGCAGCTCTGTAGATCCCCTAGAGTAACGTCCACCAACCTGGTTCACGGATGGCCACGAGATCGAGAGCCCCCAGGGTCCCGGCGTCCAGGATCCACTTGTGTATTATGTTCCTCACTATGCAGAACATTGGGTGGGTGAAAGCCATACTGTTCGTCAGGAAGAATGGAGTTTAGTTCAGCCCATGGATAGAGGCGTCGCTGGCAGAGTATGTATGTGTAAAGCTTTAGGGTACAGTCCAGGAGAGCGATGCCGCGGTAGGAATCTGGGCTGTCAAGAGGGCCTTTGCCTTTGTAAAGAACAAGAAGATGGCTAATTAGCCAGTCTCTGGGACAGCAGCCGTTTGAAAAGGCAAAGTTGAAGAGCTTGAAGAGGTAGAAGAAGCTCATTGGAGGCAGCATTGTAACATTCATACGTCAGAGAGTTTGGGCCAGCAGCTTTGTTGGATTGGGCATGTGAGGACATTAACAGGTGAATAAGTGTTGGCCATATGAGGATGTTAATAGATGGATATATGTTTTGGCCATGCGACGATGTTAATAGATGGATATATTTTGGCCATGCGAATATGTTAATAGATGATTATGTTTTGGGCATACTAGGATATTTATTAGATAGATATGTTTTGGCCATGCGAAGCTATTAATAGATGGATATGTTTTGGCCATGCAAATATGTTAATAGACGGATAAGTTTTGGCCATGTGAGGATGTTAATAGATGGATACAGGATGTTAATAGCCAATGTGGCCTTAATTCCGCAGTTTTCTCAGTTGAGAGCATTGATGTGAATTGATGCGGGTTAATGTTAGGTGAAGCGAGGTGATGCGGCACGTTAATTACCAGCATGTGTCGCCGGCGAACATGTGTCGCCGATGAGCATGTGTCGACGACTGTCTCTACATGTCTCGTTTGATAATTGAACGTTGTCACGAATGCCACTGTCTCCCGGTCTCCGCGCAGCTTAATCATAGCGACTCTCTGCGCAGGGTAATCGTAGTGACGGTCTCTCCACGCAGAGTAATCGTAGCTAATTTGTTCCACTCCATCTGCTCTACAAGTGTTGTTTGAGTGCGCTTGTAGCACACCATCTACGCAAGATAACTACATGTACCGTCAATTTACAGGGCTCAAGTTGGGAAACAGTTTGTAACTTCTATGTAGTCCCATGGCATTCACAATCTGATAGCCAAATTGAAAAACTGTTAGATCAGATAATTTGTATTTAGCAATCTAATTTAGCTTGCATCAGATTACTTTGTTGCAAACTTGTGTGCAACTCACTTCTACGAAATTTACTGAAAAGTTGAGGATTTTCACACTGTAGTTTAACCAAAAAGAATTGCTATTCAGCTAATTTAAAGTGTACAGGTATATGTAATTAATTTTCTCAATCTAATTTTACGCAGTTCATCTCTTGCTCACCTAGGGCTCTGGTATTGGGACAGACGATGTTCTGTGTATATATACCGGTAACCAACCAAACTCTGATCTCTTATCCTTTTGATAGCCAAAATTTGGTGAAATCAAAATGATAATGTCCTTGGGACACCAGTGTACCGCACATTTTGAGCACTGACAACGTGGTGGTGGTGTGTGTTTGTTTGTTACCGAGGCGTGTATCTAACTTAGGTAATTGACGCCCGGCAAGTCATTTCGGACCACGTGTCTAATGTACCTGCCTATTTGACAGATAGACGGACCATTCACATATGTAGAACAGAAATAGGTTCCAGAAACTACAGTGTGTGCTGTAGGCAAGGTACTTAGCCCAGATTGCCCCGGTTCACCCAACCATAAAATGATGGTAGCAATGGTATAGGTAAACTGTCAAAGTTACATCCACATGACACCACAAACTGACATATGTGTCAACTATGTCGGTTAGTAACCACCAGCCGATATACAGGCACTCACTAGATTAGTGACATTGTGGAGTGAGATAACTGTATCACATTGGACTAAAATGTGAGAGCTTCCAGGATCAATTCCCTACTGGCATAAAAAATATTGTACTTTGTCAGGCGTGTACATACAGGATGTCCGGAAATTATGTTACTTAATAATTATAATGGTAAATTCTACTAATGAGATTATACCAAACCCGCGTCTATGACACCAAGGCCACCAACCTGGAAGACATCATGGATCAAGACGTGCAAGATACAGATCTACAAAGAGACAAATAACCGGCTACATTCGTGCATTGAGGCTCAAGGGTCTGACATTGAAAAGCAATAATCCAGTGGATGTCAAAATGATGCCACACGAATAATACCTAATCTTTTCAACGCGAGTAGCGTGAATTCATACGACGTCATAATTTTAGTCTGAAAATAAAGGCGTTTTCTGAAAAACGACGTTTGGCGCCAATTTTTACACACTATGAGATCCTGGATAGCAGGTGGTCGATCTAGGGTTATTATGTTTATGGTGAAAAATTTACTATTATAGCTGTTAAGTAACATAATTTACGGACACCATGTATTAAGTAATGTAATACAATGAACGCTAGCTTATCCATCCACCATCCCGGCATTGACAAACCACATGTGTGGCGGTCCTGGCGGACTGGCGGTAAGTGAACGGGTCGGGTGGCGGATAAAGTGATGCATGATTTAAATAAAATATGTTAACTAATAAATACAGTTATGAAATGTGATTTTATGAACGAATCAGTGTTATGGTGATAATGGTGTTAACTGTGAAAGTGTCAAGGATATGTAGATGGTAGATGAGGATTCACTGTATTGTATTAAGTATGGTTAATGGTTAACACAATTTTTCTTATTGAAACTGCTTGTACAGAGAGTAGGGGGTACCCTCTATGAAATTACTAGGTGCGCGTAATAACCTTGGACGGGTACGCGCGGGTACCCTTAAACCCGTGCCTGCTCTACTTACCCGCGATAACCATATAGGCTATCGTTATAATAATGTAATAAACTACAGTCTACAATAGACCATCTGATTTAACCAGCATACTTGGGCAAGGGGCCTGCTTGGAATTAAGTCTTCGGACTAGCGGTCATCCCGGGTGTTCGTCAGTGGTTGTGTCGGTACCCGAAGAACTAGTTCAACCTTATTAGTTATTAATGGGCGGTATCAGTTAGACAACTTTATAATTGGCAAATTTGAATTTTGCACACAGGTTGAAGTTTCTACACGCAAGCCAAAATGTGAATATTGAAACAGGAACATTAATGGCCGGCTTATTAGCATTATGCAAATTTACATGGATGCAATCTCAGTATGTGACTATTCCAAAATACCATCTATAAGTTTGGCGCTTTAGTTGCTTTACGTTACTTTTTAAGGTTATACCGGTTTTTGAGACACCATGATATAAAACGACATAGAAATCATGCAATAGTAATATTATAGTTTATACATACTAACTGTCCTCAGGAAATCCGAACCACCCAGCCAGAATTACGATCCATGGCTCAGTACTACTTTGATGGGCGGGGCAAGTCATTCAGACCCATGGTTATCATGCTCATGGCCTTGACCTGTAACCACCACACTTCACGATCCAGGTTTGCACGAAATTATACACATAAAATTAATAATAAACTTTAGTATATTTATACGGCAAAATCGTGAGCGGCACACAGCACTAAGCACTAAGTACTAAGTGAGTCTAAGTCGTCCATACCCAAAGAATAATGGGCAATGTGCATAGAGAAAATTATTGCAGATTTATGTTATGCTCATGTTCTACTTTTGACTGGTACTAGATATTCTACTTGTGAGAACAAGCTATCACGCTACCAAAATCAGTTTGGTATGATGGTATCCAATCTGTAAGTAGGCAATTCGTTAATTATTTCTGGGTACCATCGTCTTTGGGAAAATATGTCTGTGTGTCTAAGTTTTCAATTATTGCTGTCCAGGGGGCGCATGGCGCAATTTACGGTACCAGTGTCATACTGTCACAGCTGTGAGACCCTCACACTCCGAGAGTCCGAGCGATCATATTTAAAAATAAATAAATCGTTTAGCTTTTTTTATTGAATCACTGGTAGATTGACAGTGAGGGCCGACCACAAAAAAAAATTCGTTTCCAGTGGAGCTCCCTGGTGAATTTTGTTGTTCATGGTCAGTAGGGAGGAGATAAATATATTTTTTTATTGATGGCCACACTAAAAATATATTTTGTGGTGTGTTATTTTATGAAGTTGTACCGATTCTAATCATTCTGTTGCGCATGTATGACAGGTTCTCTCATTACAAAACATTAAATATGTGTATATCTGCAGACTGCATATTCTATGTTGACATTAATTTGATACATATTATGCATGGTATAATTTCATAATTTGCATCATGGTACAAATCGTAGCAAATGTGTATACGTAAAAAAATTATTATTGTATAAAAAATAAATTTCCTACCTCCCTACTGGAATATTTTTTTGTCAGCAGGTTCACAGGAAACAGACATTTTTTTGTGGCCGAGCGAACTTCTTCAGACTGCTGAATTCGCTTTTTCTTGTTTACCTTTGAACTTAATATTTCAGAGAGCTATTAGACTTACAACGTCGGGTGGCAATGATAGGCGAAATGATCCACACCGCTAGTCTACTTCATGATGACATTATAGACAAGTCTGACACGAGACGGGGCAAGGCTAGTGCAAACGCACTCTGGGGGCAACGCAAGGTTTGTGTTCACTTAACAAATACAGTTAAACCAGTCTACAAAGGAAATTGTGATTTTAAAAACTACGCTGTGAGTGAGTCACATCAGACAAAACTTGGGACAAGTCATTGAGGCTTGCGAATCAACAACGTAGCCAATGCAAATACAAAGTACAAAGGACTGAAACAATAAGTGTAGATGATATGAAAATTTGAGACCCCACTCCCATGGTACATCCTTTGGAACCTAAACTTGACAAATGACATGAGAAGTCACTCAAATCAGAACAAATTTACTTCAGAAACAAATGTTATTTAATGTTCTCAACTTCTCACCCATGAGGCCAGGGAGAATACTACACTGCATTAATTTTAGTCTATATGAAAAAAACAGTGCATTTCCAATTTTCTATACTGTATCTTAGAATTTTTCTTTTCGCAAAATTGATGTCTGCGTATTAACCCCAAAAATTCATTTTGTAACCTTCAAAGTGTCCAGATGCCAGAGCTTATCCTAGTTCACAGTGCTACAGCGGATCTATGTGCAGTGTACAGTCGAAGCCACATCGCATTGTCTGGACAGAAAGTTTTAGACATTTACCCAAGTACGTAAATTTTGTCAGGTGAAATTTTGGAATTTTTTACCACGTAATTTGTAAAACAATTTTCTTTTATATAAACTTTGTTTTCAGTCAAAATTTCACCTCAACAACAGCTCTCAATATTATTTACATACTGTAATTCATTTCATGTATTGACAGTCAGTGTTAGCGGGAGACTACATTTTGTCGGAAGCGGGGGTGGCGTTGGCTCGACTCAACAGCACTGAAGTCGTCACAATCATCACAGAAATTATAGACGACCTTGTACGAGGTACACTTATATCAGTTATTTTAATAATAGGTGATATCTATAACATCTTTACAATATCATTGTGAACTGGCGCAACTGTAGCCCATTGGACTCTAGTGTCAGCGGTCCCGCGATTGATTACCAGCTGTCATTAGGCAAGGCATTTCACGTGACTGCCTCTGTTGACCCAGCCGTAGGAGTGGGTACTGACTGTGCATATTCTCCTTAGATGAAGTAAGCATGGTGGGAGAGTACGGCTGTGTGATATTGTAAAGGGCACGCTGGCGCACACTAGCAGTACCTTTCCTATGGCACAGTCAATGTCAGTCATGTACTCATGTATTGTAAACTGACTCATAGGCAACACACAAAGTCATGAAGTACATTACTGTCGTTTATATCGATATATCTTCCAGCATCAATATGAGATACTGGTATGATCATTTATTTCATACTTGAATAAAATGCAGGCTCCCGATTGGTCAATCGACGTTGCACAAATTTCTATATTGACGTTAACCATGCCATACATAATCTGGCGATACCATAAATCTTTTATGGCACGGCTGGAGCATTTTCAGTTATTGTGCCTCGTGTAATACAATAACCTTCGTGACAATAAAATCCCGTATGGAACACCCAGCCATAACCAATAGCATGCGTATAATTGACTCGACACTGTTGTTTGTTTTTCACGTCTGGGAGGTTTTGGAGGTTGATTTCCATAAATTATAGTTGGCTGTCACGAAGATAATCCGGCCCATAAAATATAACTATCTTCAATAACTCCTTGTGCAAGAGTTCCACGTCTTGACTCGTATTAATGGAAAAGGACGTTAGCGATATACAGTGTCTCCGAAAAACTGCCGCACTGCAAATTGTGTGATAACTAGAAAACTATAGGATGGATTAATGTGATGTATATCACATTGGAAGGCCAGTCCATTTCCGGTTCTGGTGATATATGATACATATGTAGAATTGTAAGGAATAGTCATTTAAAGGCAATATCTTACACGTGGTGAAAATTACTAAACTCACAATTTGACATACTTTCAGTTTCAAATCCATTGCTTGTGTTGAAAACTAAAGGATAGACATCCTCAAATCTGCACGTTAACCAATTTATGATTGGTGACATCGTGGATTTCGGTGTACACACAAGATACATCAATCATAAAATGCTTAAAATGAAGTTTTGATTATGTGTATCCTTTAGTTTTCAACACAAGCAATGGATTTGGAAATATAGATACGTCAAAATGGGAGTTTCGCAATTTTCACCATGTGTCGGATATTGCCTTTAAAGGACGATGTCCTTAAATTTTGACACATGTATCTATGTCACCGGAACCGGAAATTCATAAGCTTTCCAGCGATATACAAGTCATATTTATCCATCCTATAGTCTTCTGGTTATTGTACTATTTGCAGTGGGGCATTTTTTCTGGGACACTGTATAGTAGTAGGGAGATCCTACGTCCGGTGTAGAAATATGACGCTTTTTGCTACATTTGTAGGTGAATTCATGCAGCTAAGTCACAAAGATAACGAGAATGAGAGATTCGCACACTACCTCAGAAAGACCTTCCGAAAGACGGCCAGTCTCCTTGCTAATAGCTGCAAGGCTGTGAGTACTGTATTACATTGCTCATTAGATTACATACTCGTAAAAGGACGCTAAAATATACTTTTATAAAAAAAAATTAGATTACAATAAAGGACGCTAAAATATTTTCTGTGATTGTCGTCGGTCAGTGATCACTGATCATACTAGTCTGTATTATGGGTTCCTGTCATTCGACGGGCACTTCGGCTGCTGGTTCGCGCCTAGGCTGCGACCACTTGTGGCATTTTTCCTGAGCTTGCAAATCCACATTTGCGAGATTCCTGCATGGCAACATGGAAAGATTCTGAAAGTCCGGTATACAGTATAAATGCACACATTTATTATTATTTTTATTTACTTGCAAATAACGCGCCATGTTGGCGTTACATCATGACTGAACAAGTGTAGATGTGAGTTAAGTTTTGAAGATACAATGAAGCCTTAACTCTTTGACTGCCGACAGCCCAGCATCCTCATATGTTTTTGATGTAGCTATTGATACAACTTTGGCAATCAAAGAGTTAACAAAGTAAATACTGATACTAATTATGTGTACAACTTGCCACGACAGTTGTTCAATGGGGCACATTTACCCTATTTTGTACTGATTATCCCCCTTTGCCACCAATGACCATATACGGTAATTTTGACCTACAGAAAGGGTTTCGTCAGTCAAAATTAATTCAATCTAGAAAATTCTAGTATTAGATCTATGTTTAAAACACTGGGAGAGAACCTATAGTTGTATGTTCGCAAAAATCGTGACGTCATAAAAAACAACCCAAAAAAATTAAATGACTTGGCCTCATCCCTGTAATTTTTTCGTTGTCATTGGAAATAAGATAAAGAACCCGTATGTTACCTACATGATCTCCACACAGTACTAGTATCCTCTATTTGCGGACCATGAAGAAATCATCAAATTTGTTATTTGATAGTTGGTACACTTACACTTTTGCGATATAGGGAGATGGGATTATATGATTTGACCACTACTAGTCCGCTAGCATTGTTCGATGTGATCTACCTACATCCTACTGTCAATCAAAGGTGCTCTTTCCAATCTCAACTTTATACACAATTATGCACAACTTTCTGGTTCACAGCCTAAGCTAACTATACTAGGCAAAATTAAACTTTTACAAATTCAGATTGTGAACTAGAAAGTTGTGAAGAATGTTTAAAGGTCTTCTCTAGTTGAATAGCCCGATTCTCCTTGAAAGTTTGTTTTTATAGCTCAACAACATCCTTTCCCAATTGGTACATCACCCCGGATTTCATTTTTGTCAATGTAAAATATTACGCAAACCATTTCAAAAAAATGAAAAGTACGGGTCCTACGACTTCCGCATAGCCTATCACTATTTTTCTGCAAAAACGCATTTCACCTACCTATATTAAAATGGCTATTTCTTGGTTCATATATGACCAATTATTGTAATTTTGATATCTGTGTATTGATAGATGTTTGTCGTGGGTGTATTTTCATTGGGCGTAATGCCTCTGGAGTCTGGACAATATAAATAAGCATGCAAACAGCGAGATTTTGACGGCCACCAAATTAGGGATGCAGGTGATTTTGCTCCAAATATAATGTCATACTGAGCAATTTAGAGGGCAAATTACAAATCTAAGTGTTCCAGCGGGCTAGTTCTGTACGAAATTTATAACATTTTTTTTCATAATTTTCCAACACCCATTGCTCTAGTACTGTTGCGAGAAACAAGAGAGTAGGTACCACATTAATTAACCAACCTAATGAAATTATGTGATAATTTTGTGCGCCAAGATTGTTCTCTATAGTTAACTACCAATGTACTATGTTATAGGCTGCTGTACTAGGGGACTGTCCAGCAGAAGTGACCACTATACCCTACGAGTTTGGGCGCAACCTTGGCATTGCTCATCAAGTTAGTTCTTCTTGAGACATATTAATGACGGGTGTTTTAGTCATTGAACTGACTGCTATCACTCAGAGAGTGAGACATATGATTGCATGCACAATAGATCGACAGCAACATCTAGGTCACGGCACAATCAAGCTAAGAACAGTTACAGTCTAAAGTGGCCAAAAGTGAGTTGGTAGAGCCACCGGATGTGGGCAGGGGTATTTCCATCTTCCATGACTCTAAGGCAGCGTGAAGAAGCCAGCAGAATTTCGGCGGAACCTATGCAGTCCCTAGATGCTCAATTTAGCCACTGAACTAGTGGATACATATGATAGGATATCCTCATTTCAGATGGGGGAACCACATACTTTGGTCATTACTTTGGTCCAATCAACGTGGTTCACCTACTCTGGGGCCTCTGGCGTGTGTGATAAACTGAGGAATATGGGGAATCAGCGTTTACAATTTCTAGACTATCATTACGTTCGTAAATGTGTCTCAATTACATTTTGTTGAGGGACGTAATATCCTGTAGCCATTAGGCTGTAATTATACATATTTAAATAAAGTATTTTTCACACGACGTTTTCTGTATATGTTAAAAGCACTCCCTTAGGTAAAAAATTAATAATAAATATAGATAATTTTCAAACAAAAAGGTGACATATAAATATAATTACTTCAGGCTTGCATTCGCTTAAATATTCTACATTCAATCAAAAATATATATATATTTTACATATTTGCTATATAAATATCTAGATCTGAAATGAAGCTCCATATTAGTTATTGGATGCTCAAAATGTCACAACGTTATTTTATTGCTTATGCTGATTGAGTGATTGTCACCTAAACACTGAAGAGATGACAGATAGCTAGATGCCTTTTTCTATATAGGCTACTGTAGTAAACTTAGATGTTGTTAAAGACATTATGTTTGAGGAAAAAGATTGCTAGATTGATTTTTGTATATCCTCCATTGCCTCCAATTTTGTCTTTACAGTTGATAGACGATGTCCTGGACTTCACATCAACCAACACAAGCATGGGTAAACCGGTTGCCGCTGATCTCAGACTCGGTCTTGCCACTGCTCCGGCGTTATTTGCATCTCAGCAGGTATCTTGTTAAAAGTAATCCATACATCAGTACATATACTAGACGCCATAATAAACTTTACATTATATTTTCCATTATAACGTTGTCAAAATTACTGTTAGATATATGGTCATAATATCTGCATTTATCAAGCGATCATTAGTTATTGCATACCGTTGGGAAGAAGAAGAATTTTTCTTTCTGACCATCTGCAAAATTTTACCATCCGCTTTCTAATAAAAATCTGGTTATAGTTTACATAAACTTGCATTTTTCATTTTATGACATATTCCAAGTTACCGTTACTTATCTGTATTTCTTAGCCGATCACAAATTAAATCACACTTTTGAAAGGCTGAATAAATTTGCTGTCATTCTGTTCCGGAAATTTTAATATGCGCCTCCGAATAACAAAGATATCTACATTTACATATACATGCATGTTTACGCTCCAAAGAACGAAAAAATGAATGTTTGTGTAAACTGTTACCACGTTTTTTTATCGGAAGCGTACATAAGAATTACGCCAGAAATTTCGCCAGAAAGACAATTTATTCCTCTTTCCAACGATATCAGACAACTTATGATCGATTCGCTTGAGAAATGCATATATTATGAGCATATATCTAACAGTTACAATAGAAACGTTACAACAGAAACGTTATAATAGAAAATATCCCGATGTAAGGTTTTTTATGTAGTGTAACTATTTAGCTAAACAATCTTGCACGAGAAGCTAAAAGCAAATTCTCATGTCACATAAATACATTGATGCCTACTAAAGATTTACAGATATAGAGGACGCGGCTATCTCATCCATGTGC
>WNLI01214505.1:0-12628 GCA_025802215.1 Wirenia argentea | reverse complement strand
AAATGTTTGGTAGCGTCATTTTCTAAAATATGGGACATTACAGACATACCTCCCAAATACTGTCCTTTGTCATCTAAACATTTCCTGCAGTTCAGAAACGACATAAAGTTCAGCAGGAATCCGACCTCTGTTATCAACCACAGTTTTTAATCTCGGGTAATGTACACAGAAGTATTTGATGACGTCACTGTGTCCTCCCTCGGCAGCCTGGAAAAGTAACGCAATCAAATTTAATTTTTTTGTTATATCTTCAATGTCTATGGGGAAAATAAGCCATCTCAGTGGTACCCAGACCTTAAAATAAAGTACTTCCCCAACTCAAAGTTGGATGTACGATTAGAATGACAACAGCAACTATAGGCGGAATAGTCATGAGAAGCAATGGTGCACTATAGTCATACAATGTAAGGTGATCGGTGGATCTCCACCGTCTATTGACTCCAGAGATAGCACCAAAATACTGGAAATTCATTGCAAATAACTTCCCTTGAACAGATAATTGATATTGCTCAATTATGCTTCCATACCACTGCAGCACTGAACTGGTTTGGTCGACTAATCATAGCTCGTGTGCATCTAGCTTACTCGTGGGTGTGTTATATTGGTAGAATATCACAGGTTCGAGTCCACGGCGGCTCTGATCCGACAGGTTTAGGGTTCAAATCCTGCCATAATATGGGTGTCCTTGGGCAAGGCTGCATGTCTAAACAGTGATTGACCAAATGCTGCAACCAATTCAAGAATAACGAGGTACGATTCGAAAAAGGCAAAAAGTTTTAAAGAATTTTGAGAATTAATTTTACAGACTACCTAAGGTCACATGTACAAGTTAAGCATCACATAAATTTGTAAACGGCTATTTGGGATTTCCACATCGATCTAATGTCAGTTAAGAATACAATACGTGATTATGCTATTAGAAAGGTGTCAAGGTGCTTCATATGTGCGCCGGCGTAATCAGCTTTGAGTGCCAGGGGTATAGTTCGCAGATTCAAAGATGACTGCGGTAAGCTGCAAGATATGTTCCTGTACATGTACCCGAGGCCTGACTACAACACTAACCTTATGTAGCACATAACTTCCATCTCCATCAGTTAATTTTGTGTACCAGAAGTAGGGAAATCAAAGATGGCCGCAGGATATGTTGGTATACCAGTGATTCATGCCTAAACTACAAATTACACTGACCTTATGTAGCACATTCCTTCCATCCCCATCTACACTATCACAGTCAGCTTTATGCATCAAAAGCAGTTCGCAGAATCACCGCACTAAGCCCCAAGATACGTTCCTATACTGTACGCAAAGCCTATACTATTACACTGACCTTATGTAGCACATTCCTCCCATCCCCATCAACGCCATAACAGTCGGCTTTATGCGTTAGAAGCAGTTCACAGATTCCAAGATGGCCGCGGTACGCTGCTCGTTGTAAAGGTGTGGCGTGTCCCGATGACGTCACAGAGTTTGGGTTAGCTCCCCGGTGTAGTAAGAGTCGACACGTTTCCAGGTGACCATTTCGACTTGAGTAGTGCTGGAACGTTAATTTATGAACGTTATCTGCAGAACTATCAATGTGCAAATTTGAAATAAAATAAAAAAATGTTACAGTGTAACAGGGAAGTAATAGTGTGAAGTGAGGTGGGGGACGTTAGGTTAAACTCTTTCTCCAATGACGACAACGTTGGACGCCTCTATTTCCATGACAACACCTTTTTTACATTACATTATGGGAGAACCATACCAAACATGCATGGGGGAAAGAGTTAACTGTATGGACGGCTTGGTGATGATGAGAAAGAGTGACAGAGGAAGGGGTAATGTTCGGTCATGTATAGCATAACTGATGCCTATGGTGGTGGTTGGTGGAAGTACCGTCAGTCGGGGTGAGATTGGTACGCGGGGTGAGTTTGATCCCTCCCAATCAGAGATAGGAAACATGGTCTTTAAGTTGAATGGTATAATATAGTATACTTTTTATAATTGGATCATTTCTGAAAGAAAGGTATTCCCTCATAATGTATGTTCAATTTCATAATTGTAAGTCATACATCTGTGGATTTTTCAGGGGAGACAACTTTTATAAATATATGTATTTTTAGGCGAAAACATATAGGGCAGCCAAGAGGGCTACTATATATATTTTGTAATTTTGACTTATAGTACGTGAAACTAGATACCTGTAATGTTTTAAAGAGCATATTACTTTGGGTGCAATCTGTATTTTTACCGTGTGCTTTTTAGTTAGAAGTATGAAAAAAAGTTATCAATCTCACCCTAGTGTCATGTATTAAAAAAATGTTTCCACTAATGAGGCTATTGTTACTTATAATTTGCTAGGAATTGCATCAGTAACATTTTCTTATTATTATTATTTTGTCATCTAACATTCTAACCATCCAAATTCCTATTAAAGAATCTCAGATCAGAGGGTCCTAGGTTCAAATCTTGGCACCACGTATTTGATAATAATACTGTGTAGGCCTGCAGTCAAAAAAGACATGTCACTTTATTAATATTATTTTGATACCTTTTCTAATCGTTACAACGTGTTTGTTTTTATATGTTCAGTAATTTGTATAGCCTAGCCATCTTTTGAAGCAATAACTGCCAGAATTCGACGCTGCAACTATCTCCCGGGGATCAGAAATGCTACATGACCAATATTCTATTTCTCTCGAAGAGCCTCCTGAAATTGTTGGACGTTCGCAGGCTGGGACAGTTCCATTGCACCGCAACTGTATTCATCGAATATTGCATACACTGACGTTCATTTGAATCAACACACAGTCACATGCAATATGGCCCTATGCTATGACATGCCTGCTTCCAGTATACAACTATATAGGTCTCCCTTGGTCACCATTACAAATGTGGCATTTAATGATAACTAAATAATTGTTCAATATCAAATATAATGAACCACGTTATACGTATATGTATTTTATATCTACGTAAAATATATTTGATTTATTAGTCATTTCTTTGTAAAGTATATTAAAGCAATAAAATGGATCAATGTATCCCAAATAAGAGGGTTAAGCTGACTGATCATCACATTATAGGTTGGGCGTCAATCTCACCCCATTCTCTGGGGTGAGTTTGATCCCTCTTTAGCAAGAAATTATGCAATATTGGGCGAAGCGATGGTGCTGTTTGTGCGATACATTATAGATAAGACCCCATTTGGTATATTAGAAATTTAATTATACACTAAATTTAATTATACACTAGAATGAAATAACGAGAGGTCACACAATAGGCTGAAATTGGTCAATCTCACCCAGGTTGACGGTACTAGGCTATAAATGTTATTAAAGTAATGCTTAAAATATCCACACTTCCACACCTAATATCTACTATTCTGTAGTTAAATTCATATTTGTGACTTTTTCAGGCTGTGGACGTCCCAATTCTCCAGTACATTTGGTTGACGATCAAAAATAACTATGGCAACCTACAGTACACCTGCTTATACCGGTTCCGCGTTCATGGATCGTCTGATAGTGTATAGTAAAGTCTCAATTAAATTTAATTATGAAAACATACTGTACACCTGGCTATACCGATTCCGTGGTCATGGATCGCCTGAAAACGTACAGTAAACTCTCAAATATATGTAACTATGGAAACACACAGTACACCTAGCTATACCGGTTCCGTGTTCATGGCTCGGCTGATAACATACAGTGAAGTCTCAATTATAATATGTATGAAAACATACAGTAGACACTAATATACAATACGTACACCTCATCCAAAATTCATCAAAAGACGTACAGTGAAATCTCCATACACCAGTTCAGTGTTTCCAACATCTTACCAAGATACCGTATGTTTTTCATTGGACAGATGCCGGTACTTATAAAAGCGGGCAGTAAACAGAAACGTGAAATGAAAATTGACCAATCGTCGCTTGACAAGTGACCCGTAGAATAACCATCAAATGACCCGGAGCTAGTTCTGGTGAATTTTTGGCATAAACAAAATGTCTGATTGGTCTCGGACCAATTTTGCTAACTCTGAAACCGTGCATTATTATATGACCTATGAACTGATGGACTCCTAGTATGAGCATCTTACAGTAGGCCTACACCTGTGATCATCGATTCCGGGTTCATTGATCTCATTGTATTGTGAATGCTCAAGTGTATACAACTATGACACCTGTCATTACTACCCATCCATGAATCGTCCGATAATATATACTCTGAAACCTTGATTACGCCTTTATATGAAGTGATTAATGTGCAGATCCCACATCTTGGAAGTAATGGTGTAGGCTAATGGTTAGAGCGCCTGATTTGTCATTTGGGAGGTCGTGAGTTCGAACTTCGAATCCTGCAATAACATGGAATTTTCTGAGGCTCGCAAACCCGTATTCGAGACATCTGTTGTTCTGTTCTTGCCGAATGTAAGCATTATATTATAAATTCGCTTTAAATTATTATTTTTAGTATCTTGTTTGCAACAGCGTGGTCATTTATATTAATCAAAACAAAAGTGCATTTAAACCCTACATTATAAGTACGTATGAACCTGTTTATATCTCATTATGTAGTCACCTAGTTGACTTCACATATCATTATCAAACAGAAACAATGCTAGAGACATTGGCCCAGTGTCGTTATGTATTGTAGTCTTTATTCATCACAAAAACGTGATCTGTCTCACTGCCATTACTGATTTTTTCTGGTCAATATTTTCAAATCAAAACGTTGATCAGCATTACTTAGTATTAGTACTTATTATTTATATCCATAGTTTTCAATATATATTATCATTTAATCATATAATCATAATAAATTTCACTGGAAAAGTCTATGCCTGCAGTGGGATCCGAACCTGTGATATTCCGAACCTGATGCTCTCATACCGTACTTGGTACGTGGTAACAATACGTGGTTGTAATATCTATAGATCATCAATAGATGTAATGTAACTCCCAGATTTCAGTGTTGAGATCAGGTCTCTATATCTCAGTAGGTAGAGCATCTGACTGACAAACATAAGGTCGCAGGTTCGGATTCCGGGTTTTTTTTGTCGAATTTATTATGATTTATCATAACAATATGGTTTACCGACACCTTATATTCATTCAAGATTAAATAGTATATCATTACAATTTCATACTTAAAAATATGTTGTGCAATTTATTTATCTATCATTGCCATTTTTTTCTCTTTGCTTTATAACAACGATACTCATTTTTCCGTGTTCAAGTGCTCTAGTGTGTAAATATTATTATGTGTATAATTTTATCTTGCATTAATCAAAATATCAATTTTATATTAATGTTTCTATTATACTATATCGTGTATGGAGTTTATATTATGTTGTGTATTTTGTTTCATATAATTATATTGTAGAATGTAGATATGATATTGTAATGTTGTATTATGTAGTATAAGAGTATATCTACACATATCATTGGTCGGTAGTTTGTAGTGTACATAAACTATTAAGTATATAAAATCATTCGCACAAATTTTCATCTCATTAATAATTATTATTGTTCATTTGTCATAAAACAAAAATCTAACTGTATGAAAAATTTATCTCCTTAAAAATCTTTAAAATGTTGTGCGTGAGAACAATATTATTTACTGACAATTGTCATAAATATAAGTATCAGTAAATATTTTCATAGTAGGGTAGCTGTTATCACATTATATTAAGTATAATTATGTTTATTTAAATTTGTTCTTTAGTAGTAGTTATTCTATATAGGCCTATATTGTACATGTATAAGTAGTGCATTATTTATCAGTCTACTATAAATTATATTATTGTGTTTTGTTTGAAAGTTGTATGTAGATATATGTTTTAGGTTTTCTCAATATTTATGATATACTATTGAAAAAAAGAAACGCTCGCCTAAAGTAAGGTGCGTGTTTCTTTTTTCAGAACAGTGTATTTCTGTTAATGTCAACTCCTCTGGATCAAAGCAAAAGTAAAAAAATTCTCTTAAGAGAATAAAATATCAAATAAATATTGCTTTTAGATAGAAATATTATTATTCACTCTACATTAATAGAATAATAATTATTATATACAATTCTACTTGTTTATATACAATTTCAGTAATTTTTTATCATAACATCAGTTCAAATATATTCTTGACAAACTTCTATTTGTATTTTGTTGAAATGGCATTTTGAAACATCATTTACAATCAATGGCCACAAAAAGAGAAAAGAAAATTTATATTAAAAGTTAACAAATATTACTATATTTGGTAAAGAATTATTTGAGACTTGGAAATATAATTGATATAATAAGGATTATGTTTTAATATTAACAGGAGTACACTGTATAACAAAAGTGTTTACATGTATACAGATAACCTCATAATGTTGAAAACACTCGTGCTACAAATTTATAATAATGTTGCAATTAGATCACATTTCACTACACACCGCAAAATCATAATTTATTATTTTGTTTATTACGAATATGAATAAATAGAATAGATAAATGATTGCTAGGTAATACCTGAGTTTTAGTATTAACTTAAAAATTGATTGTGTGGACTGGTTTACATATTGTTATCTCCTTCCTTATGTTTTGTTGATATGTGATATATGTATTCAAAGTTAATTTTAAAATCTGATATTTAACTTGGCAATAGCCTACCTCTTTATTTTCATGCACATTATAAGATATAGTATTATAGTTGATTGATTGATTGATTGATTGATTGATTGATTCAGTGATTGATTGATTGATTGATTGATTCAGTGATTGATTGATTGATTGATTGATTGATTGATTGATTGATTGATTGATTCAGTGATTGGTTGATTGACTGATTGATTCAGTGATTGATTCAGTGATGGATTAATTGATTGATTGATTGATTGATTGATTCAGTGATTGATTGATTCATTGATTGGCTGATTGATTGATTTATTAATTGATCGATTGATTCCATCATTGATTGATTGATTGATTGATTGATTAATTCAGTGATTGATTCAGTGATTGATTGATTGATTGATTGATTGATTGATTGATTGATGATTGATTGATTGATTATGTGATTGGTTGTTTCAGTGATTGATTGATTCAGTGATTGCTATCATTGATTATATATTTTCTTTTGAACCAGGCTATATTTAACTAGTTTAGCCTATTTGAAGAAAAACACACAGTACTATAATTATTCATTTCCACACATGTTTTATTACAAAAAAAGCAAAACAATCATTTTTACAATAAAGTTGTGCAATATACCAGTAATTACTGTGTTTTATTGCTTGATTATTGAATATTGTTTACTATATTAGTAATTATTATTAGTCTACTAGTAGGTTTTCCATATGTTGATCTACCAATAATTTCTTTTCCATCAGTACTTGTGAAATTGTATAAAAATATTAGTAATATCAGGCATACATATGACATAACCATCATAACACTCTTAGTGTAGGCCTACAGTACTAATGTTACTAAAACATAATAATATACTATAGGTATATAGTGTTACTAAAACAGTTTTATGCATAGGCTAATAGTTTCTTTTTATTGTAGTTAATATGCTTATATGTATAATATATCAATACTTTAGGTACATATACTATTTTAAAATACAAATGTGTATTGTGTAGGCCTATGAGAATGTATGTCCCCTAGAAAAACGAAATGGTGCACTAAAACTTAGTAGTTCAACGAAATACATACGTTATATAAACACAAATATGGTAAAACCATAGAGTCCTTGACCATCCATGCTTTGCACGCTCGTTTTTTTCTGGATGTGCACATGAGCATTGAGTAACATATACCTCATTGTGTGTATACTAATAAATGCAGCTTTCTTTATATCGTGAATTGTATCGTCCACTTCATGCTTTACGACTTGAATTGACAGAATTCATACGTGAAAAGCGCCCGGCTTTGCTGCATCTGCCACTAAGTCCGGTGCCACATGGCAGTGCCTTATCCTTCTGTGTTGTGGGTGGTTGGGGTTTGGGTAACACCCTCGGTGGGTAGAGGGAATGCATGACGGGATCAAACACCAGACCTCGGAGTTCAGAACGACGAGCGTGTGGGATACATTCCTGGCCGTTACCATCTCTCACACCGGCTATATACTTCACTGGGGTAGGGTGGTATTCGGACAATGTTACTCTGACTGGTCCTGGGTTGAACTGACAAAAGGTACACTCGTCTGAACACGGCATGGTGTAGGATTCGATGGGGAACGAGCGGAAAATCGGCGGTACTTTCTTCAACATTGGGAAACTGGTGTTTTGTCTTATGTGGGGAGTGTCACTAGATGGTGTCGGTGAGATGGTGTAACAACGCGTCGATGGAGCGCGGGAAAACGATTTTGGCGGGAAAACTTCTATAAGCGGTCCACGTTGACGTAAAAGATTCAGTTCAGCGTTTAGCAATTCGTGAAAGTCATCCCGAACGATAGGCCTACGTTTGTGTTTGTTTATTTCGTGTGTTTTGCGTTGCAGTAACGGGGTGAGGAGAGGCGTTACGAGACTGTTCCTCCTTACTGGTTCACAACTCGCTGCTTGTTTGTCACTGTTCTCCCCTTTTGATTTGCTTCGTTCTCGACTTTCGTAGACCGCTTGTCGGAGAACCTCTCTACCACATTTCACAGCTTTCAGGTATCCCATGAACTGTGCGAATGATAGATTTACGTTCTGTCCCGGAGTTTGTTTCGGCGTCCTTGGGTGAACATCGTCGGTTGTAGTTGGATGAACGTGTATAGTTCGTGTTGTGCTTGAGTGACCATGTTTCGGTGTACTAGTACTCCCCTGCCTTGGTGTTGTCGGTGTGTGTTTGACGCTATGCATGTGAGTATGTCTATCTAAGTTGTTCGGATATAGATGCTGGAGGTATATGGATGAAGATGGAGATGGGAAGTCAATTGTTTCTTCTCGCGTTATGGGATCCATAGCCTCGCCTATAAAATGATTCAAGCCACATTTCTTGTCGTTGTCATAGTTTCATATTAATACATGTATTATTGCTCACAAAATGCTGAACCTATAGAAAATATACGTAAATGGCCTACACGTCTCTAAACATCCACAATATACTGTTACATACACATCTATACCTATAGCACTAAATAATAATGAAGTTGTAATCTTTGAAATTTCGTACACTTGCTTTTATTTCTAGCAACTGTAAATTTAATCAACTTCAAATGGATTTTGCTACTTTATCAAATTGCGTGATTGTACGGCATGGCGTGATCGGAAGTGTACGTAAGTCATTTGGTACATGGCACGTTTATCTTACAAGACGTATTTATTGAAAAGGTTTAATCTCACTATTTACACAGCCTTTAAGACTATACCATAATGAGCATTCCTAAGATAAACCTGAATTTAGTCGAGTCATAATCTTGAGAAATGTAGCCTATTGACTCTTTATTAGGCTATCTATAGGCTAGTATTTATATATTGTAATTCGTAATCGAATCTACTTTGCTTTCAAACGACCGACGACGACATATATTGTAGCCTACGTTTCTGCACTGGTCACATTATTATCTAGACATAACCTACTATTCCTAAGTATACAGTACATACAGTCTCTATGTGTACACATTACACACATCAGACACGAGTCATGTAAGGTGATAAATATCAATTAACTGGACACAGGGCCATATAGTGCACAATCGTGACCACTTTACGTCAGAGATCCAAATTGATTTGGGAATATCAATACCAAGGTAATCCCCTTCCCTAGTAATTGCACAGCTAAAAGAGAAACGATGTTCGATTAACAACCATGTATGTAATACTATGTGAGTATGACTGTGCGATGTTGGCATTGCTAGCATCTCTAGCTCTCTAACGGTACTATAGAATCGCAGATCAATGAATTTACCTAGTGATGTGGTTCAATTACTGAAACATTCATATTATGTCCTTGCAGGTTGATACTTGATAATACATATAACTTTTACAGCAATAGAAACCAGTTTCTCCTTTCCAAGTCTTGGGCGATACAGATAGATAAGACTATCGAGTTCTGAACTCTGTGGCCTCTTACTCGCGATTAGATGTTCAGAACTTCCAGGCTAATATATGCGTCGAGAAACTACTTACATGGACAGAAGCAGGTAGGTTGTCATAAGGCACTATGTATACAGGAACTTTCCACTGGACTGTCGCAACATGTTTTAACGTATGTTACATGGTGTGGTGGTCCCTTGGATGCTGTCATTGGTGTTGCATTGGTTGAAGGTCTTTTGGATGCTGTCATTGGGTAAAGGTCTATTAAATGTTGTCATTGATGTAGTATTGTCTCGGAGTCTATCGGATGTTGCCATGGAACAGGTGCTATGTGCTGTCAGAGGATCTAGTGGGTGCTGAAATGAATGTTACACATTTTCTGACGGTCTCTAGATGCTGTCATTGATGTGGCATTGACAGACGGTTTTTTGGATGCAGTTATTGAGGTGCATGACATTGTCTGAAGGTCTAATGGATGCTGAAATGGATGTCACAATTTGTCTGGAGGTCTACAGTATTAAATGCTGATGTCATGTGGAATTGTCTCAGGATAAGTTGCATGCAGTCATTGATGTGTGATTGTCTCGGGGTCAATTGGATGCAGTCATTGATATAGCATTGTCGGAAGGTCTACTGGATGCTAAAAAAATTGTCTGAAGGTCCTCTGCTGTCATTGATGTGGCATGCATTGTCTGGAGGTCTTTTGGATGCAGTCATTGATGTGGTGTTTTCTCTGGATCTTTTGGATGCAGTCACTGATGTGGCATTGGTTGAGGGTCTTTTGGATGCAATCATTGATGTGGCATTGTCTCAGGGTCTTTTGGATGCAGTCATTTGTGTGGCATTGGTTGAAGGTCTATGGGATGCTGATATTGATGTGGTATGTTGTTTGAAGTTCTATTGGATGCTGCCATGTAGGTCTATGTGACATTGTCTCAGGATCTCTTGAATGGTGTCTTGAATGAGGCATTGTCCCATGGCCTATTGGATGCAGTCATTTATGTCACATAGTCAACTTGTCTCAGGATCTATTGGATGGTGTCATGAATGTGACATTGTCTGGGGGTCTTTTTGGGTGTGGCAAATTGGGTTCAGTCATTGTGACTTTGCCTCGGGGTCTATTGGATGACATCCAATGGATGCTGTCATTAATGTGGCATTGTCTGAAGGACTACTGGATGCTGAAATATAGATGTTACAAATTGCCTGAAGCCTGAAGGTCTATTAAATGTTGATCTTGGTGTGGTATTGTCTGAAGGTCTATAGACTGCAGTCATTGATGTGGCATTGTATCGGGGTCTTTTGAGTGCGGTCGTAGAGGTGGCATTGTCTCAGGGTCTTGAATGCAGTCATTTATGTGGCATTGTCGCAGAGTCTTGGATGCAGTCATTTATGTGGCATTGTCGCAGAGTCTTGGATGCAGTCATTTTTGTGGCATTGTCAACCTGTCTGCGCATCTATTGAATGGTGCCATGAATGTGGAATTGTCTCGGGGTCTTTTGGATGCTGTGCTTGGTGTTACATTGCCTGACAGTTACCTATACAGTAGGCTACAAGGGGTTGCTGAAGGGATATACTAGTGTGCCCTCTTGTTGAATCAATGGGGTGGGAACAAGAACGACGAATCGCGCTGCTTTCCGCCGAATCATCATTAATTTTCGACTGCTCACCATCTCGGCGATGCCATACATGGCGCATTGCCTGACGTTGCATTGCATTGGTTGGTTGCCCACTAATAATTTTGCCATCATGCCATGTGAGGCTGTGACATTGTGACATACCCACAACCTGTCGCCGCTCACAGACAGTAATATTGATTGCATCTCAATTAACCCCGAGTCGTGATTAACATCAATATGATGCTGTGTGACCATAAATGTCGGGGGTAGGGGCTAGACCGCTAGAGGACATGGCCACTAATCAACGATCGTGCATTTAGCCTAGGCTGCGGGCTGATGAAAGTGCTGACAAGGCCGCAATTAGGGCTATAGTGGCGCGTTGAGTGATTAGCTTATGTATGTACAGTACCTATGTACATTCAGCTAGAGTAGATTAGTAGATTGTTGATTTAGGCCTACAGTACCTACTAGTATGAATGTATGATGGTCATTTGATTAGCTTCTGAGTTAGACGGTAGCACCGTAGTAGGCTATATTAGTATCGGTCAATATTATTATAGACTATTGCCTTAGATTTATATATCAGCCGTTTTTGTGTCTGGATAGATTATTCTTGTAAGTGATAGGAACAGACAGTACTGGTCAAGATTCCCAATCCATCGGTACATTACATGTCTAATTGCGTGCTATAATTTACCACAACACACTGCGTGTATAATAGTGGATTCACTAGCTAGTTTATCATATTGAACACTCATGCTGCTCCAAATAGGAATCAGACAGATGAATATATTATGCAGTAGATTCACACAATACTGTAATCTCCAACCATAGCAATTATTACTACTTAGGAGGATGCTAGACGCACCGCGCTGTGTGAATCGACCATAACTTTCGGTTTTGTCGTTTGCTTGTCGTCTGCTAAAATCGTCTGCAACAGGAGCTGTCAGAAGTTGTTCTAAGTTTGCTACCGGCGTGAACTAGACCGCACTTTTTAGCCGCACATGAAATGCGTAGCCG
>WNLI01214394.1:0-12632 GCA_025802215.1 Wirenia argentea | reverse complement strand
GACATCGTGTCTTGTGGTTGTAGTAAAGGGTGCTCTTCCCGTAATTGTAGCTGTCGCAAGAATAACTTGCCATGTACGGGTGCCTGCAAATGTAATACTGCTACATGTACAAACAAACAAACAAATTAATGTCATTGTATGATTTATAATAGTGTACTGTACTATACTGTATATAACGACTTGATCCTTGTCACAAGGTAAGTAAATTGTCGCATTTCTACACCGCGCTTTTGGATCTCTCCCTATCCGGCAAATGTTTTTTACAATATGTGACCGTGCTACGTAGGGGAGGCACTGCTAATGTGTGCTAGCTTGTCCTTTACAATTATAACATACAGGCTCTTCAACCAATGCTTACTTCATCTAAGGAGAATATTCACAGTCAGTACCCACGTCGTACAGCTGGGACAACAGAGGCGGTCACGTGAGATGTCTTGCCTAAGAGAACACAACAAATACACGACAGACAAAATACGATATTGATTCGAACCCAGGACCTCTCACACTACAGTCCAATGCGTTACAGTTGCGCCCCTCTTCTGTGGTTAATAATGGCTATACTGTATAAGTTGTGTACAGTACTGTTAAGTGAGTGTATACATCGTATATCATTTTGAGTGAGTAAATGTATGGACTTAAAATGATCTACAGTGAGTCAGTGACAATGATGAAGTCAAAGCCTGCGAATGTATTGTCATTTATTATGTTAGTGTTTACTGTATTTTCTAGTCTCATACCAGGTACAGTAATTTCTCAGTTATTTCATCACTCACTTAAATCAACCATGCCCCATTTTCATGTAACTGAATTTCAGTTATTTCAATGCCCTATATGGTTTTTAATGTCACATCGTAAATGTAATACTGTAGAATTGTGAAAAAATACTCAAATTGTATTAATAATTGATATGAACATAATGCATACTTTTAACATGTAATCAATACAATAGATATGGACGATCTTATAGATCAAAACAAAATTCATAACTTTACTTTTCAATGAATGGCAATTTTTGACAATTCAACCCCATTGAAATTTTGAGAATTTAGACTCACTGAAATAACTAAGAAATTACCGTATATTGATTATTGACATCAGGGTTAATATTGTAATTAGTTACGTATGTAATTATGTAATTATGTTATCTAGTCTTGCATAATTTGCGATAATTTTTTCTGTAATGTGTTGTTATGTTACTTGTATAAGGATCTTTGTTAATTTTGTTGCAGATATGTCAATGGGATAGTAAATCGGATCACTCAGTAATGACTTCACACCCGGTGAGCCATATATTCTACAGTATGACGGATCATGGATAATGACAGACATGGACGTACTCATGTGCATCTAGTATTCTGTTTTACTCTTGGGATACACACATTCTATAACATGACCCTCTTAGCTGTAAAATATTTTGAATATCTTGCATACCTTGTGTGTTCATTATGTTGTGATCGAAAACAATTGACATTATCTAGTGGTATGTTATGATACGTACTGTAAGTATACAGTTTTTTTAAATTACCTAATTAAGATATTTATCTGCTAAGTTTCTAAACATAATATTATTGCTACCATACTTTACCATTATTTGTTTTGTTCAAAAATCCTTTGAATAACAATGTGATATTCCCAGTAATGTGTTAACAAATATTTGTGATATTGTCAATTTGCCAGTGATTTGTTCCAAATATTTTATTATGATTACCATTATTTTGTTTTTTGTCTTTACACTTTTTAACATTTATTCATAAATGTTATGTATAACAATGTGTGATATTCCCAGTAATTAGTCATTTGTTACTTATGAACATTTAACAATTTGTGATATTGCCATTCAGTGATTTGTTCATAATATTTTTATTATGAATAGTGAATACCATTATTTTGTTGTTTTGTTTTTACACTTTTAAGATTTATTCAAAAATATTTTGTATAACAATGTGTGATATTCCCAGTAATTAGTCATTTGTTACTTATCAACATTGAACAATTTTTTTGTTACACGTACCAGTATTTGTGTTATTTCCAGTTATTTGTTCCAAACATTTTATTACGAATATTTTTTGCGTTACTGTCGGTTATTTTTCGTTCTAAATATTTTATTATGGATACCATAATTTTGTGCTATTGCCAGTGATTTGTTACAAATATTTTTTAATATATTTTACTACTTAAAGTACATCCTTGATTTTTTACCATTTTCTTTAAAAATTATGGTGTAATTATATGTGTACATTATTATTATATAGTCATTCATAGATCCATAGATGAATTCTCCGATGAGAAAAATGATTGCAAAGTTCAACTCGATTGATATGAGACGTATTTCAAGTAGACACATACTCTAATCCCCCACGTCCCACCACCACCACCAACATCCACACTCTACTCACCCACACTACCTACCCCACTCACCCACACTCTACTCACCACACTCTACCCACACTCTACCCACCCTACTCTACCCACCACACTCACCCACACTCTACCCACCTTACTCACACACACTCTACTCACCCACACTCTACCTACACCACTCACCAACACTACCTACCCCACTCGCCCACACTCTACCTACCCCACTCACCCACAATCTACCCAAACCCACCTATCCCAAACACCACCCCCACTCCACGCAACTCACCTACTACACACTCTACCAACTCCCCTACTCCAACTCCACTCACCCACCCACACTCTACCCAACCCACCTACACCACACTCTTAGTCTACCCACCGACGCAATAGTTTCGGCGAGGTATAGCCTACCAATAAAACCGACCCAACAAATAAAGTTTTCTTATCAGATGCACATTCAACAGATTTGAACTAGATATTTAAGGACCTAGGTAAATACAGCACATACAGAAAATATTAGCTATAAAACATCTTTGAATTATTGTAGTATAATGTTTCTTTCTTAAAACTTATAATGATCAGCACAGTACTCATAATTACATACAAATTAATAATAAAAAATTTATTGTAACAATTAAAATAGAGTTATCTCCCTTCACGCATAATTTTATGGTAAATGTGCTCAATACATCAACTTTGAATGCGTTTCACATAAAAACGATAATAGATACAGCTTGTCAGACGGCAGATCTGAAATCAGCATGCTTTAATTGTATAAGATAGCTTGTCTGACAAATTTGCCGTGCATTTGCCGAACGTTTTCACCTCCCCTGAAGATTGGTCCAGTCTAGTAAGGTGGATTTGTACATCAATCAAGTAAAAAAGTGCTTAGTCGAGATAGGGTGGTAAGGTGGACTTACAAAGGAAAGATTTGTACATCAATCAAGTAAAAAAAGTGCTTAGTGGTTATTGTAATCTGTAGTTTACCATGCATGGAAGTGTTTTCATTAAGACTAGCGAGAGATGACTAGTAGCAATGTTAAATGTTTGTCAGCAGAAAGCTAGAATAATACGAACAAGAGACTGAACTGGTCTATGAAAGTAGGGATGCCTTGTAATAATTATGGCATACTTCATAATTCAAGCCAATTCTTCACAAAAGTCTCAAATCTGGTCTATTGGCATTATCCCAAATAAATCTGGCATATATAATATGGAGTATTGCCCAATGTTTGGGATGGTGCTTCTCCCGCCTCTCAAGGTTATTCAAAACGAAGCCTTCGGCACAAATGATCTCTCTCTCTCACCGACAACATATACTCTATTCATCGTAAAAATGTTAAATCGATTGCCACATCATAAATACTACAGTTCATGTTCCCCCACTTATGCAGTCCCGTCGAAGAACTTGTTTCTCGGCCAATAGGCACAGGTCCTGTGTTTAGCTCCCTATAAGTAGTTCACTAAAAGTATGAGTGCTTTTGTTAGCTCGCACATCTCTCGAACAGTCTCGATTTGGAATAATCTACCAGTCAATGTCTTGGCATGTCTATGGGACTTGGAATGGGGTTTATCCACTTTCCTGGAGTATATTGATAAAAAATATTTAAATACGATATAAACTATAAAACTAAACTCCAACTCACCGAAAGGTTAAGGAATGTGTCGAAGCTCATCTCGCTGGATACGATGGTTTCTGCACAGCCAAAGATGGTGTTACGCACTTTCTCTTCGGTGAGGACGTAGTAGACTTTGTCATTCTTGGTGGTAATGGTGTCTTCCCATGATGGCACTTTCTTCACCACCTGGTAAAAATATTATGTGTGCATTTATATACCGCACTTTCAGAATCTGTCCGTGTTGCCATTCAATAAAACTCGCGGGTTCGCAAGACCGGAAAATATCTGGATTGAATGGTCACAGCCTAGGCGCGAACCCGCAGCCGAAGTGCCCGTCGATTGCCTGCAAGCGGCGTGCTGACCACTACACCGTGAGCCCATAGGCCACAGCTATGGAAGAATATATTATGTTGGGTAACAACACTTTTGATCTGCTACAAAATGCAGCGTAGGTAACCATTTGTATGTGTTTATAGAGTAGAGCTGTAGTGCTAATTGGAAAGTTGCAGGATCAAAATTGCGTGACGAAATCTATAAGTTGAATAACATTGTCAGTTTATCACATGTCTAAATTATGTCTTAAAGTCTCAGTATGTAAATTAATAGGCAATATACATTATACATGCAGTATGATATTTTTGCATAATTGGCTTACTATCAATCATTTACATACCCAGATATACAGTACCTACGATGGCCAAAACCTTGTCAATTTTTTCTATTTGTTTACCAATCGATATCACGTGACACGCATAGGTCACTGTGGGAAAAACATGCAGCGTGCAGAAACAGCCAAGAAAATTACGCTCTGAATAGATTTCCAGTATGCAAGTGTGTTGAACTAGGAAAAATTATATGTTTATTGTGGCGTGGCATGGTGTTAGTTGTATTAATTGACTTAATTAGCCTTCATGGTGGCACAAATAGATTTGCGATATATGGCACTATAAATAAGCATCATGTAACCTTAGTAATGTGTTATACTATAAAGTGTCAACAACAGTGAATCATTTGTATGTGAGTTTTGGAGAGCAACATTCGAGTCATCCAAGTGTAAATATAACATCAACAAACAAATTATTTGCACAGATTTATGATTCTATGTGTAATTTGTCATTTTATTATGTACAGTACTTGTAACCAAACCAAGATGTGTTTTCAAGAGCGACATCCATTACAAATGAAAAGCATTTCTAAACAGCCTATGACCTATTTTTAAAAATTCTTTAGTCCGATGAAAACCATTCAAATTCAAACAAGGTTTACTTTCACTGCATGAATATAATTTTGTAGGTCCTATATTTACATTAATATATACCATTGCTATACTTATCAAACAAAGTGGTATGTTCCGGGATATCCCAGATAAGTCCAGTTCGATGAAGAGATGGTAGAAAGTAACCCAATTCGCTTCATCTCACCTTATTTCGCTAGTGTAGTTACGTGAATTCGCTCTAACCGAATCATTGGTTTTATAACGAAAAAACCCAATTTTGTGGAATTAACTCCCTTGCAAAAGGTCACAAGAAGTCTTGACAATCAATCAATATCAATAATCTGCTCCATTTTCTCCCATATCACAGTAGTTAGCGGTGTAATTTTGTATGCGTTTCGATCCGCTTTGAAACAGATGCGACTCAATTCATTTCACTTTATAGGTCTGTCAATGGTTTACCTGATTGGCAATGCCATACCTTGTATATCACAACTCTTGCACACAGAAGATGTTATTAAAGTGTGCCAATATTCAACCCTCCCTTATTTACATAATATACCTGTATTTAGTTCACGTACAAGTACAACGACGATCTATTCACCTTTATTTACCCCACAGAGCCCACAAAAGTGACAATAGACAACATGTATGACGGTATTCCTCAATTAACCAACGGGGGCCTTCTTTATACCAAATTCTGAATAGGGGACGTGAAATTACAATACCGGTATACACGTACCATAATGCATACAACCCACGGAGAGTTTTTAGATTGTGAGGATATATTGTAGCTAGATGTACGTGCATATTTTATCGTATGGATTATACTTTATCGTGAAGATTAAACCTCATCGTTAGTTTGTGTTAAGCATTTGATTACTTATATATTATTGGTCATTAATTTATACTAGACCTTACTAGACTAGAACAGTTACTATTTCCATATTTGACTTTGAGTCAGTTTGTACTTTTTATAGGTGTGCCTATGTTGTCATTTCATGTATGCTTTAAATTTCTTTAAAAATATTTATAAGCAACATGTGATTTCATGTAATAGAGTAAGAATTACAATTATAGGCTAGGCCTACTCATGTTTTTATTAGGCAAATATCACAGATTACAAGGAGTATTTAAAGTGAGATCCAAAAATCATTATTTTTTAATCCAACAAATTTCGGAGCAAAACCAAAGATGTCTCTGATATCTTTATTTTTCATCTAATCATCTTTGAGAATTCTTGCACAAGCAATAAAACATAATCTGACATAATATAAGAAATATAATATAATATGAGAAAGTTAACCGAGCCTCACAGGAATGAGCATTGCCGGACCCAGCTATGCTGAGCCGCGCCGAGCTATATTTTATAGGGTACGCACAGTTTTCGACAGCCAAAGTGTATATTGATGTTGGCTAATGCCAGTTGTAATGTAATATGCTTCAAGTTCATAGTGAAAACATATGTTTAAATAAAACTTTGTTAATTGAATTCCGATTTATATTTTATAACGGATTTATATGTAAATACATCCCAAATGACGAAATAGTACATAGTGCCTGAGGGTTTATAATATCACCCACATAAAATTAATCTCGAATTACTAACGCTATGACGCGCTAATGTCGTCAAACTACGCTCATCAATGAACATGACATGTGCGTGTTATGATACCAGACCAATCATGCGCGACTAAACATGGGGGATGGGTGAGAGCGGTATGGGACTATGATACGCATGTCAATGAACCATGATATATTCTTGACGAAATGAGCCATGTGCGATGTCTGGAATGCAGGGAAATGTTTTGGACAAATCTAGAACATGCGGCAGTGATGCATGACTAAATGTGTGGATGGGTGAGAGCAGTATTGGACTATGAAACGCATGCTAGTGAACCATGACAAAAAATCCATGACATGCATGCATGACAAAATGAACCATGTGCGATATCTGGAATGCAGGCATACTGGAGATATCTAGAAGATTCATGCATGGCTACATATTGGAGGATGGGTGAGAGCGGTATTGGCCTATGAAACACATGCTAGTGAACCGTACATAAATCATGAATGACGAGAAGTATGATCACTGCCAAAATTAATGATGCATGACTAAAATTTAATATTGTGGAGGAGTGAGAGCAATATTTGTTACAAATTAGTCGGTGACTATTGCAACAAAACTCATGAGCTGGTACAAAACTCAACATTGCTTGCAACAACACAACTAGTTGCCAAACTGGAAAACACAAATATTGATTCCTTCCATTATAACTGAGATTACTCCCTTTCTTCTTGAAAAAGTTCATTCGGTTGTTAATAATATCTCCAGTGATGGCGACCGGCAATGATCGTCAGTTGGGCTGAGGAAGGTGACTTAGAGTCATCGAAACGTATGGCCTAGCTAGTAAGTTTTGTAATAACGGTTGTGTTAAAAGTAAACGTACTAGGAACAGACAGGACTGTTTGGTTGCAAAACCATCGTTGCTGTCAGGAGCACTGGTTCACTATTAAAATTTTATTACAATGAATTAGTTGAAGACCTGAAGGATAACTTTCTGTTAACCAAATTAGTCTATAAAAACTCTATAGGTCTAATGCCAGTACTGGTTTACTGGTGTACGTATATTAAACTCTAGTGACACGATAAACGGATTCAACAGCACAAGGTTCATATCCTATACATAAAACATCCCTACACATGCACACGCGCGTAAGTGATATGACTGACAAAAAATGACACCATACACAATTTAATGAGTATTTTTGCAATGGTTTTAGGCTATTAAGGCTATTATGAAAGTAGTCAAAAGCAGAGCTGTCATAAAAAGTTACATATGGGGCCCAGTGGATTAAATATTAAAGTGATGATACTTCAAATACCTATCACATGTGGCCGAGGGCCCGAGGGATACAAACGATCCTAATGGATAAACGCACGTCACGCTTGACAATTTATCTATAGTGATGTACGACTACGTTCCAAGTTCAGTGTGACCTTAGTTACCCCGTAATACTGTTAGGTTTTAGGAAGTTACGCTGTTTTCCATAATATTTGTTAGGTTTTAGGAAGTAAACAATTATTTTAATGGTTTTTACAATGTATTATGGTAAATTATGAATAAGATGGTTTAATATATATTCTATTATTCATAAGTATTCATAGAGAAAGTGATAAATTATTCATCATTTAAGTAATTTAAGTAATAAATAATAAATTGTGATATAATGTAAGGAGGAAATAGGAAATATGAGTATGGAAATAATTATGTATTATGTAAATATGTATTATGGAAATATATTGCTGAAAATGAATGTTTACAAGAAATTATCTCTGGTGTCATTCTGCTTAGTTTAGCAATTCAGGATATCATTTATCAGCATTATTTATATGGAATTAATTTAATCATATGTAATATGATGTGTTATTGTGAACTATGAGTTAAGAACTACATAGAATACATGTGAACGTAATAAAAGTGATTTGATAGAAAGGAATCTACACTCTCATAACTACAATGCTGTAATCTACTCCTATTTACTTTACTTGGATATAAATCACCATGGCATCGGGAATCGAACAACTTGAAATAAACATCGAACACGATATCGACGAACAATACCAGTACTCCCCCGGCGAAATAATCCGCGGTCAAATCGTCGTGATAACCTCACGTAAAATGACCATATCATCAGTCAACATACACATAAAGGGGGAGGGAGTGGTCGCGTGGGACGACCCCACCACACATGAATCGTATAGCACGAATGAAGTGTACATAAACGCAACAAAATTGTTACCGGAATCAGAAAATGTCACCGTACCAAAAGGACGACGTAGTTTCGATTTTGAGTACGAATTACCAGAACATTTACCCTCGTCATATATCGGGAAATACGGAAGTGTGACGTATGTCCTTAAAGCGACGGCAACTGGCGAACGACGTACCGATACGACGATCACGAGCGAACCGTTTTTGGTGTTGCGATACACGTTACTGGATCACACCCATGATAAGAAGGTGTATCTAACCACACAGAAACGTGTCCATGGGACGTGCTGGTTCGGAAATGTCAAGGTCATCGTGGCCGTGCATAGGATCGGGATACTACCGGGGGAGGATTTGTTTATTGATGCGGAGATTAAGAATAAAAGTCCGCGGACGATAACGGCGGTACAAGCGGCTTTGTTGATGGATACACAGTATCTCGCTCAGAACAGACGCAACAACTTCAGGCAGGTTAGTAGACTCGCTAATAGGCTGTAGGTATCTGTAGTCTTCAATCTGTATAATACAGTAGCAGAGAGTTTTATTCCTTAATGGAATACGACCACATCACAGTGTGACATGTGTACGTGTAAGTGCGACTCATATCAAGTGCTACCCCCAATGGGGTTGCCCGTGGCTAGCACTGCAACCTATGTCCAGCACATACACATGTAAAGTGACCGAAAATTATTCCAAACCACGGGGTGTGTAATTTTTGTTGTTGAAAGTTGAAACATATTGTATGACCCGGCAAGTCACTTGACTATATCTATATAGTTGATTATGTCGTAGCAAATTATACGAAAAGGACTGCGACACTAACCACCAAAGAAAAATTATGAAACTGGTAATGTTTGGTAACGCTTAGAAGTCACATCACTCTTCATTGTAATCATAGTGCTCTTAGATCTATTCTGTTTATAAATTAGAAACGAGAAATTATATCACTAGTGCACTTTTCAAAGCCAAACACAACAACAAAGTCATAGTCATATTATATAGCCTACAGCCATATACTTTATGTACGGTACATGTACATTATAACTTATAAGGTTGTGATCGCAAACATCATTTATCACTACATCATCATCATCATCATCATTAATCACAAGTTCAATTAGTTCATTGGTGTGATTCTAAAAGTAATTTGATCGTTTATGAATATGATTTGAATCAGACATATTATTGTTCATAATTTTTTGTTGTGTTTAATATTACTAATTGCTGTTCCCTCCTCCATAAAATGGATTCTGTGGCGACATTAATTGCCTAGTGATACGTCCATTTATATTATCTGGTTGAAGGATGATCACGAGGGCGAGGGAACACACGTGTCCACTGTCCAGTTCAGGATCCACCTAGGTTCCTCACACAGAGAAAACCACCGTGTGTGGGAAGGATATCCTAAGACAGCGAGAAGCCATCAGAAAAAGCAACGCAGTCCCTACATGCTCAACTTAACAACTGAACTAGTGAATGCAAGCAGGGGCGAGTTCCTTGCCTGAGAAAATTACAAATTAAATTTCAAATTTATTGAAAACTCATACACATAATTCGTGCTATATAATAAGCATAAAAACGGGCCTAACAATGTCTATATATACTATGTATTGTACATTGCACACGCTGAATCGCAAGGATAGTCTCTATTCAACGTGTACAGGTGCTTGGTGGGTATGGTGTCGGCATGTAGTACTATACCGTTAGCTATATTACAGAAACACTGGAAAAATGCCACACCAAGTTTTTGACATGGTCTGGCTTGAAACTGGAGTTCACGGAGATCTCAAGACGAGCAGTCTATTTACCACTGACGTACTGAACTTTTTTCACTGGTATAATGTCATTGAAGAACATGCAGTCACACATCTCCTACCTGTGATAAATCTTTCACAAAATTTCACAAAATTTCACAAAAAATTGTCTGTTACCAGGTGATAAACCGGCGGCGAGACGAGGTGGAGTTGTTGAAGAACGAAGGTCGGAGATGGCAGAATGTCAGACTCGCCGTACCTCCCTACATACCCGAGTCTCAACTGGAATGCTGTGACATCATTGACATAGACTACGTTTTCCAGGTAAGGCATTTATAAATATTTTGGTAGCAACAGCGATGACAATTTGAAAGGGTGCAGGACAGTTCGGGTTCAATCCGTAATTTGAATGTAACTACACAAGACAATACAGTCTGAGTAAACTTAGCCAAGTCTCTCCAATCCATGCCGACTTGGGAATTTGAGTTGCAAACATACAGCCTTGTAAGGGTCAAGTTATCATTTAAAATATTAAATACTTCATTTTCCACCTACATATCAAATTAGAGAGATATATTACGAATACATTACATTTGTATTAGTTTACCGTGTGTCACAATCCTTTGGACTTGTTCGAGAATCCCGAAATACAGAATAGCACCATGGATAATGGATCACCGCCTGTATAGTCTGAGGTTTATGAAACATGGATTATTGAGCAAGTGTGACGAGCTAGACATACAACATTACTATAAGTTGAAATTAAGTTAAAATTTTCATTCACAAAATCCATCATCCGTTTCAGTTGCGAGTAGAAGTGGAGGGAGCAGATGACATCACGTTAGACGTCCCCATCACGGTCGCGTCTCAACAAAACCCACAACCAAAAACCGAAACCATGACGATCTACGACCTAAACACTAGTAACTCAACCTGGGTCGACGCAAACATGAAAACATCACCGACTGACATTGACGACCTTGATGTCAACGTCGTTAACGGTGGCCCGCATAATCCGCATTCCATGAAAAAAGACTGGCATGGCTTTACAATGCCGGAGTTACGACAAGATACCAATATTGTCAATCCGCTTTTCGATAAATTGGAGCGAGAAAATTCAATAGATAACAATAATGAAATGACTGAAGTGATTGAAAGTACTAAATTGTAGTTGTGTCATAAGACTAGTTAACAAAAACCATGATCGTATATCATAATATCTAGCCTGAAACATAGGCAATTTTAGTATTAGAATCAATTTGGAAATTGGAGACTATTGGCAATTTATCGGTTTAATTAGGATGGGGCATTGATTTTAGGGAAACAAAAAATCACAATCATGGTTTTAGGACCTCCTATGAATCTGGTGATGTTGAAATACTCCTTCAGCTTGGTGGGCGTGGTTGTGATCAAACAATTTCGATCATTGAAAATCAACATTCAACAGCAAAAATTGTATAAACTGATAAGAGTACTACATCATCAGAGAGAAAATTCCTTCGATAATGATATGAGGGGAGATATTGAAAGTACATTGCTAAATTATAGCATAAACGTACAAAATTATATCCAAAATAGAGGTCACTAAAAGTGCTAAATAATTATCTTCCAGACAGACACCATTAAAAGTACTAAATTATCACCGATTAAAGCAGATGAAAAAGGTGATATGGTCAATCCAGCCGGCAGTTGACAATAACTTGAAATTGTGACATATACCGCTTTTACACAGATACGGGATGACATGGCACGCTATAAAAATTACCGCTATACTACATGCAACCTATACTAACAAGAGGCCCAAGGGGCCTCAAGACGCTCACCTGCAATTTTTTGGTGCACCACCAGCTTATATTCGGAGAAACTTAGCCTACAGCTCTACAAGGCAAGTGATTTCGGAGAAGATTTTTCT
>WNLI01214283.1:0-12642 GCA_025802215.1 Wirenia argentea | reverse complement strand
CCAGTACGGACCAGTGACATTTTCAATCAAATTGTCCCGTGACCAGTGGGATTTGAAATCTAATTTTTACCCCTGCTCCAAAGGCCACCTCTCTACAAAGGCCACTTTTGACCTCTCCCCTAAGTGACCGTTATACACAGGTTTAACAAAACGTAATATCACAAAAAGTCTAACAGTTTGTTACTATGTAGGTGCACAAATGTTCTTATAAGTGCACAAAATAATAAATTAATGAAACAATTGATACATTTTTTCAGTGGATCTCAAGGTTGCCCGGATCAGTGTGTTGATCCAATTAGTGTCCTGCTACCTCAATCAATTGACCAATCACGACTCAGATGACAGTTTTCACCAGACTCTATGCATGCATCTCTACCCACTGTGAGTCTTGTGTTATAATACTACCTCAAAACGCCTTTTTATTTTACATTCTTTTTACAACCCGCTATTCATGGTAGACTGTACAGTGTTACACTGACTATGGTGTATAGATAGGACATGTCGACATACTGTATAAGCCCAAGACACCACTACCAAATGTCAACTTGGGTCAAGAAAATTGGTTACACGATGGGTGATTTTTTTCTGTAAATTCACAAAAATTTCAACATGTGTGGGTTGTCCTAGGCCGATGTGTCGGAAAGTATCCGTGTCCGACACCACCAACAACCCACGACCATTACTGATCGACACACTAATGGCCAAGTAGGCTTTGGATGTGAGGATAATTCAGAACGCAGTATGATTGAATGAATGAAATGTGATTTTACGTGCCGCAATGGTAAAAACCGTCAGAGACACATTCCATCTCAAAAAGGCTAGACTAGAGGAGAGTTGATCTGTTAAAAACAAAAGAAACGATATTAATGAATTGAACACATATTTAAAAACATAATTAGATCACATAATTAAAAATTGATGACATTGAATAGCCTACAAACGGAGAATGCAATATAATTACTATTGGTGAAAACAAGTACGGTAGATCGCGAAATGTTATTGTCGTGTTTTGACAACATAGGCCTTTTATAGCCCATATAATACTGTAATATATACAGGAGGCTATTATTAGAATCTATGCTGTCGGTCATTACACCTGTCTCTTTATTAATTCAGATATTACGTGTACATCTACAACTATTCTAATTTAAATCATTACTTTAGCCTATCATCTCTATTTTTTGTGTAGTTTATTATGTCATCAATTCCGTTTACTCCAATTTTACTTGTGTACACACGTTTCCTCGGTTACCACTTTTTATTTTGATTCTGCTCAGACTACATCGATTTATATATTTATCCGTACAAAACCATAGAATTCACCGAATATTATTTTAGTTTTACAGACATATTTAATTATTTTAAGTTCAACGTTATCAGCTTATAAGTGTAATAAATTATTAATAATGTAAGACTATCTTAGTATTTGTCTGCCTGCGTTAGGCTAGATAACGCGACAGTGAATTCTTAATGTATGTGTGAATAGACTATACCATCAACTGTTCTTCCGATTCCATCTGGATTACCTACACCTCCATCTTCTCTCCATCTCAGCAGAATCAAAATGACTAGTCGCTCCACCAACAACCGACATGGATTACATCGGGCTGTCGTGTGTGTGGCGTGAAAAGATTCTACGTGGATTCTACGTGTACATTCTCGCATGCATCTGCCCTGTTTTCTCATGGATGAACAATATCGACTAAGGCCTAGCCACCCACCGTGATGTCTATATTCAGTAAGCGTGGGTGTATGGCATCTCCGTTACCATAAGTGTGACATTAAGGGGTTCATCCGCGGCAAGACATCGCATTCCTGCATGCCGCCCTCTTTAGGACAGAATCTTTTCATTTGCCGCCGATCTTGTATGATATATCTCTGGAGTTTTGGACGTACAGTGGCTGGGAGTGATTCCGTGATGGATATGTCGGATAACAAATGCCTCCGTTAGAACGTATGGACATGCCTAATGTTGCCTCTGAGCCATAGCACCTGCTAGCATCTAATGAAAGACATCCATCTATACGACGTTTAAAGGAGTCAGCTATTGTACACTTCAGCGATATATCGTTTTGGAGATATCTATTTGGTGGATAATAATTGGATTGTAAAATACCGTTTCGTTTATTACTTCTCTAGACTCATCGTTTGGATATTACACCTTCAACGGACGCTTTGACTCATATCAACATTTTGGAATAATTTCAGAGACATTATGCCTCCAAAATACGTATAGTTTATTAAAGTAACTTACGTTTAAAGGATTATAATCCTTTGGCTGGGAGTGTCGTGTTTTGACAGCATAGGCCTTTTATAGCCTATATAATACTGTAATAATATACAGGAGGCTATATTAGAATCTATGCCGTCGGTCATTACACCTGGCTATTTATTAATTAAGGTATTACGTATACATTATATCCTATAACTATTCTAATTTAAATCATTACTTTAGCCTATCATCTCTATTTTTCGTGTAGTTTATGATGTCATCAATTCCGTTTTACTCCACTTTTACTTGTGTACACATGTTTCCTCGGCTACCACTTTTTATTTTGATTCTGCTCAGACTAGACCGTTTTATTTATTTTCGCGTACAAAGCCATAGAATTCACCGAATATTATTTTAGTTTTACAGATATATTTAGTTATTTTAAGTTCAACAAAGTATCAGTTCATCAGTATAATAAATTATTAATAATGTAAGACTATCTTAGTATTTGTCTGCCTGCGTTAGGCTAATAACGCGACAAGCGGTATACAAGTTTGACACTTTACACTCTACTTTACTTTACTTTACTATGGTATAATAACAGACTAGTATTTACTTCACGTTCTACATATCCATGAACTAGTCGTAAAATAGTAAACAAAAATACAGAAATCAGTTTACTTACATGGTTAATGTTTCAATGGTGTCTATAAGTTTCGTTACAGCAGTGATTTTATCTACTGATTAATACAGACGATTATAGACATTTATTGAAACCTTCCCTGTACGGCGTACAAGTTTTAGGTAAAACAGTTCTACATATATGTATTCCATAATATATGTATTTGGTTAGCAATATGATCCAGACGATAATTCGGAAACCGTCGCTAACCCGCGTGAGCGACTCCTCGTCACGGATTGTGGACTGGGTCAATAGAACACATCTAATAAAGTGTACTTTCATTGGGGTTTTGGTTTCACGTTCGGATTTGATCCTTAACCAATTGTATGTACTTTTGTATTTCAAAGTACACGTCTTAAACGAGTAAAGATTAATCAGAGAAGGTAGAGTTCCCATATCACATAAAGGAACTCTAAAAGAAGGTATCGAAGTGGAACTAAACGTGTCAAATTGAAGAATTATACACACAGAAACACACATAATTGTCACGTAGTAATGTACGCATATTCAGTAGACACACCATGGAACATGAACGAAAAGTACATGGGGAACATGTACAGTGATCTCACAGATTAGAGAGGCGTTTTGATTTTTATCCATACTTTTCCCAGATTGATTATTACTGGGGAGCTTAAAGTAAAGTAAAGTTTGGGGTTTTAGTGCTACTTAAATACACACTTAAGGTATTACCAGTCGCACGCACCTCGGTTTAACGTCTCATGCGAATGACGATGAATTTGTATGTGCAACGAGCTCCCAATAATCTAATGCGCACCCGACTGAGCTAAATTGATGCTATTGAGGCACAGCATACGATCGATCCGTAATTTGTTGAATACTGGTGATGTTTGATAGAATTTGTAACTAACTACAAATTTGTTTAGAGACACGATCATCCGTCGGTACCTCCTTAGGCGGAAGGAATATGCAATTATTTCTAAGCTCATTGGTGATTCCCGGTACTGGCGCCAAGTCCTAATGTACGCTTTTGAAAGGGACACTGTATTGCACGAATTAAACTTTGTTATCTGCAAACGTCATGTCAATACTCCGATTCGTTGCTAAATTTAACAAACGATCTGTCCATGGCATAGAACCGGTATTGTTCGCTCCGCAAGTTCGCATAATATATAGCCTACTATACGTGACGTGTCCATTCGACTGTCTAGCTCGCGAGAGAAGTGATATTGACTTTAATCATTAAGATGAGGTACACTCGAATCACGAATTTACGCTATCGAATTAGTACACACAAAGTCGTGATACTATAGCGTATTATCAGTTACACAGATTGTATAACCACAGACATGACGGTTGATTTCCCCCGAGTATAGGAGCGCTAATGTACGCCACATGAGTATCCCTCAATCAAATGACCAAGTGTCCATATATGGAGCCAACTGTGGCAAAATGACTCCGTGAATCCTAGGCATGTCTATTGCAAAAGCCAATAGAGGCTACACTGTTTTTATCGTAGTCTAACAAATACTTAAGCTCCGACACATGGATTATATACATCTGAGTCCTGAGACACAAAGTGGTAAAAACCAGATGTGGGGACACCGGAGTATACTCGGAGAAAACCACCGGCTACAGGCAGAATATTTTCATTGCTTCATATTTCGAAGACAGCGGAACCCACTCATTAGAAACCAAGAACGAACGATAGTACACAGTCCCGGATCCTCAATTTAGTGGGTGGGGGGATAAGTTTCTTGCCAAAAGTAATTCCTGTAAGACAAGAACGACACCAGAACATTTTTTCCCCAGCGACCCAAGATTGAACCGTTCGAAACTGTCATTTTTTGTACAGCTATCGGAGATGCAAATCTGTCTCGGTGTACAACCATAAAAGTCTTTGGGGTTTTATGACATGCACATAATTTGTGCGGATTTACAACAGTGATGCGCCATAAAACGGAATGTCGATACCACGACACATAAAGGCGACTATTACAATATAGAGAGAACACAGTAATAATACGAAAATCATGCACCATGCACAGGCAGCAATTTCGCAAAGATGTGCATATTGCAGAGTATAAAACACGGTCTATATTCTTTCTATATTAAGTTATTTTCTCACATATAGTACGTTCATGTATTTTACACTATTATACTCTAATCTGATTCGATGATATTTAATTGTTTGATCCCTAACGACAATTCTGACGTTCATACGTATAACAAATCTCCACTTGTTTTGTGGTCTGGTGGTTGGTACTTTTGTGATTCGGTGGGGGCCACATTTATGTTCTTACGTATCGTATAAAGACGCATGTCCAAGGATGAAGTAGCTGGCACAGAATGACACAGTGCCATGTAAGTGCACAATATATAGCCTACCCGATGAGACATTACCTCAGACACCAAACACAACTATACGATGTTGTAAAGCGACACCAGAGGTAGATAGATTAACCAATTAAATCTGTGTTACAATATCCGACGCGTAAAAACCCTATTACTACGCGAACAACGGAAATGACGGTTAACCAGAATTATATTGCGTCTTATATCTATCGGAGTATGTCGCTATCGGATTGTGAGTCGCTATCGGATTGTGCGGCGCTAACGAAATTAGCGTAGTGGCGCATTTCGGTCTGGGAATGTCTCTGGGGTGGCGGATAAAGGTGACTACAACGTTAGGTATGATTGTTATGTTAGAACGTAGTGAAATGTTAATCGTCTTATAAAAATTACATGGATCGCCATACACATACTACTGTACAAATTCATTTATACTAACTACATGCATGTCAGTAGGCGTGGATAAACTGACTGATAAGTGGAAGTTTATCACCAACGATATAAAATCGTAACTTAGTCGCATACACATTGCACAAACATAGCTAAAAGCAAAGAATGGGCTGATGTGCAAAGATAAAATTGAAAAAATCGGTTTCGTACAGACGAGCGTCTACATAGTCTACACCTTGTACGTTTAATTTTGATCAACTATGATGTGTAGGCTACACTGGATTATGTGGCCAATGTCAAATACTTTTCTATTATGTAATATTCTGGAAGATAGTCTGAACAAAACCCCAGTATCATTACCACATACTCCAAAAATTCATGTAAGCGCACAAAATGTCAACTTTTACAACATAGAGTCACCAAACACATGACAACATATAAGATGTTGTAAACCGACACCAGAGATAGATGAACCTATTAGATCTGTGTTACAATATCCGACGAGAATAAACCGTATTACTACGCGAACAACGGAAATGACGGTTAACCAGAATTATATTGCGTCTTATATCTATTGGATTATATCGCTATCGGATTGTGCGGCGCTAACGAAATTAGCGTCCGTCTGAATTATTGGGGTGGCGGCGCGACGCTATTATTGGTCGTGACTGCGGTGGGGGGTTGTAGTGGCGGGTTTCGGCCTGGGAATGTCTCGGGGGTGGGGGATAAAGCTGACTACAACGTTAGTTATGATGTTAGAACGTAGTGAAAGGTTAATCGTCTTATATAGAAGATGAGTAGATGGCGATACTGGTAGTTGCTGCTTTTTGATTAGATTTGACATCAGTTAAAAGGATTGCCATACACATACTATATATTCAGTTATACTAGCTACATGCATGTCAATAGGCGATAATAACCTCATTGGTGGTATTTTCTTATCCACTTACGGTATATTGTTATAAGTATTTCATACGGCAAAATACGCTTAGTGTTATTTCCTGATTTACGAGCTTTATTGTATTTGTATACTTTCTACATAATAGATAGGATGATCACATTTGCTTCCCTTGGAAATGATAGCATACATTTGAGAGTAATCTAGTTTGGCTTGTATTACTTACTTATCGTCACCGACGTTGGCCTATTGTATTATACTACAGTACGTATAGTTACGTATAAGTGAGAAAACAGTATCTCGCAGAGAGAGCATTTAAACTATCTCTGATCGCGAATTCGATTACATTTCATCATATTAATCTCCAACCGTATCACCATTACATGTACTATGTTATCTCACCGTTGTGAATCAAACATTGTATTCCTATCGAAGTAGAAACTGTAGTGTTTGTGTGCCCTTGGGTAAAGCATCGCATGCTGTAGAAATGAATAGCATGTGCATTGTGCACATTCTGAGGCTCGTTAGATGTATTTGTTGGGGAGTGATTTACCTGCTCAATACTGTATAGTGCTATAAATCAATAAGCAATAAGGTGACTAAAATACGTATAGAGCAGGCAAACAATATGTAGGATGAGTAGATCTGTTGATATTTGACCGAGAAGTATTCGAATTCGATATTCCTGCTGACTTTTTATAGGAATTCATCCAATTTGCCGGTCACGTTCGACGTTTGACCGAGGAGATCTATACGAATGCACTAAAGCGACAGCTTAACCTCTTACGATGTAATCGTATACGTACACTAGTGAGCGAAAGTAAACTTCATTAGATGTGTTCTGTTGACCAAGTGGGTCGCCCGTGATGAGTAATCTCTTACGTGGGTTAGCGACGGTTTCCGTATTACCGTCTGTCGGCGAGTCTCGAGACATTTTCATGATTAAAGGGACAGTAACCACGAGAAAACCCGATGCTATAAAACTAACAAATTCTACGACAAATCCATGAATAATTATTATTGACGTGGGAGATAATAACAACGTCGAGAGCAAAGTCGAGGGCGTTTGTCAACACTGAATTTGAATGGAAGTGGCAAAGTAACAAGAACCTCGCGCAAATATAATATTGGTCGAACCGAGTTATCTATAATTTATATAATTTATATTTATGTAGATATGTCAGTTGTTAAAAAATGTATTAATTGTATAGCTGTTCCATTATCACATATATGTAATAGGTCACTAAGTACTGGTATTTTCCCTGATGCCATGAAAATAGCTAAAGTTGTAACAATTTTCAAATCTGGCGATAAAAATCTTTTTACAAATTATAGGCCTGTTTCATTACTGTCACAGTTTTCAAAAATATTAGAGAAACTTTTTAATAAAAGATTGATGAAGTTTGTCGATAAATATAATTTATTATACAGTGGACAATATGGATTTCGTAATAACTTGTCAACATCACTAGCAATAATGGATTTAGTAGAAGAATTAACATCATCTATTGATAATAAAAAATGTACTATTGGTGTGTTTATTGATTTAAAAAAGGCGTTCGACACAATTAATCATGATATACTTACTAGAAAATTAGACATGTATGGCATAAAAGGTGTAGCATCTAATTGGATTAAGAGTTATTTGGATAATAGACAGCAGTATGTTATGTATAATAATATTAATTCCGACATGAAAGAGATTAAATGCGGTGTGCCGCAAGGTTCTATTTTAGGCCCTGCTTTATTCATACTTTTTGTCAATGATATGTGTAATGTCTCTACTTTATCTAATTTTATATTGTTTGCTGATGATACTAATATTTTTCAAACTGGTAGCAATATGAATGATCTTTGCCAATCTGTAAGCACTGAGCTGGATAAACTTTCTGTTTGGTTTCAAGTTAACAAATTATCATTAAATGTGAGTAAAACAAATTTCATGGTTTTTACTAACAAGAAAATTGCACAAATCCCAAAAGTCTTTATAAATGACACAGAAATTGAACAAGTGTACAAAACTAAATTTTTGGGTGTCATAATAGACAGTAAGCTAACTTGGAGTGATCATATTAAACACGTGAAAAATAAAGTATCCAAAAATGTATCTATTTTGTATAAGGTTAGAAAATTACTACAGCCAAGTGCACTAATTACATTATATTGTTCATTAATATTACCGTACCTTAATTATTGTTGTGAAATATGGGCGAATACCTGTCCCACTAGAATTCAAAGCCTAATTGTAATACAAAAGCGAGCTATTAGAGCCATCGAAAATGTGCCTCGTCTTACGCCCACAACTCCCTTATTCCACAAATTAAAATTGCTAACGTTTGTAAATATAGTATCACTTAAAACTAGTGTATTTATGTATAAAATCTTTAATAATTTATTGTCTAATAGAATTTCTAGATATTTTGTTGTAAATAACACTGTAACACGTCAATGTTACAATTTTTAAGTAAGGAAACATAGAACTGCATTAAAATCATTTTGTTTGTCTATTAGTGGTGTGAGAAATTGGAACAAATTAGTAAACTCTTTAAAGCTTTGTAAATCACTTAATAGTTTTAAATATAATTTAAAAATTACTTTGATTGATAAACAGAAATAATAATGTGAATTTATTTATTTAACTTACCCAAAATTGATACTAAATATTGTGTGTAGTACTGTGTACCTATGTACCCATAATGTACCTTATGAAATTGCTAACTAAAATAATTAATTAAAAAAAATTATGTTATATTCATATTGGCTAAAACAAAATGAAACCTGACTAATATATAAAAAATTAAATTTAAAAATGAATAATGTATCTTTGCTTAATAAAATGATATTTTGTAATCATTTTTTTGTTAAAACAAAATCAAATATGTTAAAATCCCCCAGCAAAAGTGGGGGCATAATCAACAAGTCCTAGACTTCGGATGTCTCCTTTGAATGCGTGTACATATATAAAATTATGAAACAATTACAGTAAGTGAAATTAAATACTGTAATATATAAACTAATGTAAATATAGTATTTTGTATTTAGTATTACTTTTCGTGTATATAATTCCTGTTACTTGTGCATTGGGAATTATGTTTCGTGTATATTATATAGTATAGTACTCCTGATACAATTTGAGTGTATATATTTTTTTTGTATTCAATAAAATTTATGACTTATGACTGACTTATGACTTGTTAGAGTATTGTCATATTTTGTATGGTGACACGTGGTACATGCGATAAAAAGGGAAGTGAAAAGAGAAAAGTGCTAGAAGAATAAAATTAAATATCACAAACCGATGTAGTGTAAAGAAAATAAAAGCAAACCTGCAGCTAAAAACAACGTCGCCCTGGTGACCTATCCTGTGAGGCGGACCGTCCGTACGCGATCTTGGAACGCCTCAACAGTCGCCGCACCAATTACTGTGGGAGGAAGCGTATTCCAAAGGGTCGATGCGGCTGGGAAAAATGAATTTAATAAGACATTGCGGGATTAGAAATTTGACAGCCGCGCCTACATATGGGGATGGCGAAATTGCAAAATATGTTGATGGAATATCAATTTTATGGTGAAGAATATTGTAGACCACAGATTCACGCATCCTCGCACGTCTTTCTTGTAGCGTTTTTCCAACCTAACTTTTCGCGCATTTTGATACACTACTTCACTGACGCCAGTCACTACATGCACAGCGGACGCATCAGTTTTGGACAGCCTCGAGCTGAGTGATGTTGGTCTGACTATGATGGGAGTAGGGGTCCCACGCTGAGGCAGCGTACTCCAGAACAGGACGAACGAAGGTTTTATAACAATTGTCTTTCAACTCATGTGGGCACCATCGTAGATTCCTTTGGAGAAATGCTCGGATTGAATTTGCCTTTTTGAATAGATACTGTACAATGTAAAAATCTAATTTGTAATTTAGTGACTAAGTATAACGTCGACTGAATAAGATCAAGACAAGTATATTTGTTTTTGTCATTTTGTACTTTTTGGTATCGTTGTGATAGTTTGTAGCTCCTCTTTCTATTTACATAAAACGTACACCAATATTCAACATATAACATGTGATAATGAGCAATACGCAAAGGTCTCAACCCCATAATCATGCCTAATGAGACACTCTTGTTCGTAAGACCAGGGACTAAGTGACCCAAATCTAACAAAGATGTAACTTAGCACATTTGTAAAATGACAAACTCGACGAATTGTTCCATATAGTTTATAAGACAATGTTCTAAGCTCAGCTTTTTGTGTAACTTGGCACCTTGTCTTAAACAACGAAATGCACAAATGGCTTGAAATGTCACAAACAAGGGGTCTAAGTGACATGTATTTGCAAGTTCTGCATAAGACAAGGTGCTAAGTGACCCATTATTTTAAAAACAGCCATGTTATGGCAGTATTAATACTAAATCATGTTATTATTTATGTATTACGTTAAAGAGTGTAGCAAACTAGCAATACCTTCCAAAAGGTACCTTTATTTTGAAAAAAAACTAATAAATGATAAAATTGTAACTTGAGACATTGGCCTCCTATACCGATCTATACATGATGACAATGATGTGGTATCCCTACAAAATGATCTCAATAAACTTTTAGAGTGGGAGAAGACCTGGCTCATGGAATTTAATCCGGCAAAATGTGAAACACTCCGAGTTACCAACAAGCGAAAGTATATCATTCAAGGCCAGTACACCATCCACGGTACCGCCCTACGCAACGTCAGTGATGCCAAGTACCTTGGAGTTTCGATAAACAACAAACTTGATTGGAAGCCGCATATCAACAACGTGTGTAAAAAGGCGAACAGTACTCGGGGTTTTCTACAACGTAACCTCAAACGATGCTCGAGTTCCGTCAAAGAACAAGCCTACAGGCTACAATACATACGTGAGACCAACTTTGGAATACGCTTCAACGGTGTGGAATCCTCACACGAGTGAACTCATCGACCAGATGGAGAAGATCCAAAGAAGTGCTGCTCGTTTTGTTGTGTCCGATTTTCACAAGAGGCACAGTGTCACTGCCATGCTTCATGATCTCAAATGGAAATCTCTCCAAGAACGCAGAATGCATGCTGACGTTACAATGGTGTACCGCATAGTCAACAACCTAGTCGCCATCCCTGCTGAACCACCGTACTTCCTCCCATCATCCACACCAACCAGAGGACACAGTCTGCCGTTCCAGCAACGTCACTGCAGAATCCAAGTTTACCAATTCTCGTTCTTCGCCCGGGTGGTTCGTCCATGGAACCGGTTGCCAGCCTCAGTTGTGACAGCGTCGTCCCTTGACCTCTTCAAGAGTGACCTTCAAGTATTCCTATAGTTGATACATAAGTTCATAGCCTACAATCCCTGTCCCAAAAGTGAAATTTACGCGGTTTCGTCCCTTGAATAAAAACGCGCGAAATTATCTACGTCACAAATTACCATGGATACAATATAAAGAAATGGGACTTTTACCAGATTCACAAACATTTTATTTTCATGGATCAATTTAATTATGTCATTTTATGTCATTTGATTTTGTTAGGTCCGATTTACCCATAATTTGGTGTCTGTGGACCTTTAATTAGCATTCATCGTGGCAATAATAGATTTACGATATCCCACTTTAAATTAAATAATAATAAAAATTATTATAATCTTTCAGCCTTCACAGACGAGGCGAAGAGGAAGAAGTATCGAGAGCGCATCAGCAGCTACATGGAGAGGGCCGAGAAGCTCAAGGTCTTAGTCAAGGAACAGGCAAAAAGTCAGTTATTATTTTAGTGGTTTCAAGTTTTAAACTCATTTTTAGCTCACATTCTGAGTTCCTGGCCAAAAGTCAGTTATTATTTTAGTCGTTTCAAGTTTAACTTTTTAGCTCACATTCTGAGTTAATGTCATCAGCACCTACATGGAGAGGGCAGATAATCTGAAAATCCTGGTCAGGGAACAGGAAAAGAGTGAGTTATTATTTTTTTTGTTCACATCTGAGCTACTGGCCAAAAGTGAGTTATTGTTTTCGTCATTTCACGTTTTAAGTTTTTAGCTCACATTCTGTGATATTGGCCAAAAGTGAGTTATTATTAATCGCCGAAAATTTTTCGGCGATTACTTCAGTCGTCCGCAATTTTTTGTCCGTGTGTGCGTGCGTGCG
>WNLI01214172.1:0-12648 GCA_025802215.1 Wirenia argentea | reverse complement strand
CCCAACACACATTCAAGTCCTTCGTAAAGGCTGCTTTTTCCCAACACACATTCAAGCCCTTTGTAAAGGCTGCTTTTCCCCAACGCACATTCAAGCTATAGGCTGCTTGCTTGTTATAAAAGCTAGCTAGGCGTATGTACTGTGCATGAATTCATGAGCAATATTCAATTAGATTACGGTATTAGAAAGATTATAAATCTTCGGATAACATGCAGTCACGTATTTGTAAACCATGCTTTAACCGGTATTTGTCCGATATTGTCCGAACTGCGGGCTAGAAATGCGACACCTTACTTTTAACTCTGATCAGCATGGCTGGGGTTCGAATCCAAAACCTTCTGCTTACAAAGCACCCTCCCATTAAATTGCAAAATTTATAGATTGTCCACTCTCGTCTAGAAGCGAATTGTGATTTTTTGTCATAAATTTTGCCTAAAATTTATATCTTGTGTGCGGAGTGCCGGATTGAAAGGAGAATGTTGTGCCAGCGGCAGCCCACTGCCCAGTAGCACCGGCTGCATCGCCACTGTATTATAGTACAGCAATTATACTCTAACAGCATTCTGACAAGACATTCATACAATACTCACATTTGCGTGTAGTGCTGAGGTTGCCTTCCAAGCTTTTCAGTTTCTCAATGAGTTGAACGCTATAGCCGTGCTGATGCATGTACCACCACACAAATTTGCTTCCATACTGCACCAACCTGTACCAAAATTTTGTATATATATTATATATCATGCATCAGTTTAGAACAGAGACCTACCCTAATTTCCCTAAACCTACATTCACACTTAAATCAAGTGGTCACTTAGTTGTCAGTTGTCACAGCATTGAACCAGAAGTAGATTGTTGAGACGACATACCATTTGTGGGCCTCGTGGTTTAGTGGTCAGTGCCACGTCTTTTTGAACGAGAGGTCGCTGGTTCGAACCCTGCAAAAACCACATGGGGATTTTTCCCAGGGTTCCCATCAGTCATTTGCGAGATTCCAGCATGGCAACATGGACAGGTTCTGAGAGACTCTGAGAGTGCGAATCGTGCGATATATAAATGAGCACATTTATTTATAGCACAGTACTGGTTGAGTCTGAGGTCTCAGGTATTGACACGGAGTCACTCAGTCTGGTTCCCGTTCATGCTGGATCATAATTAGGGTTGGTTTTTTACTGAAACTGTTTCGGTAAAATATTGCTGAAACCAAGAGTATTGGTAAAGTTTTGGTCAAAATTTGGTGGTTCCGAAACTTTAGTTTATATAATTCCAGAAACTGCTTCGGTTAGGTAAATCAATTAATTTTACCGAAAAATTTCTGAGTTTCGCCTTTCGGTATAATAAATTTTGAATGGTTTCTGGGATATTGGGAGGTATATTTTCAGTAAATATTACAGTTTCGGTAAAATTCTGGTATAGTTTCGGAAGAAATTTTAGTTTCGGTTCGGTGGTACAGATTCGTTTAGGTAAAAATTCAAAATCCTGCCTGGTTTCGGACTTTCGGCACAACCCTAATCATATCCGCTTTCATTTGTCTCAGTAGACTAACTTTAAACTTACTGAAATAAATTACTTTAGTAGTCAATTCAGTAGAGTAGTGCTGTACCTGCATAGTTTATCTTTGCCATTTGTTTGAGAATTGAACTTGATTACATCACCTGCTAATGAATTCATTGTCAAAAACTGTCAATGGCATATACTATTATAGGGACATTTGGCTTATATTGAGAATGGTTCACTAAACTTGCGAGATCTGTTGTTTCAAAGACTTTGGTTGTTTACAAGACTGGGTTTGCAAAAATCTTTGCTAAAAGTTCATTTCCTGGTTCCAAACATTTCGCATGCAGAGTTTTCTCCCGTGCCAAAAAATGGAGAAGAATCGATAAGCGCTGTCCGTACTTTTAGTGCTGACTTTTAACGCTGCTAAACAAGCATGACTATTTTTGTTGACTGTTGTTCAGTTTTTTCGGACAAGACTTAGTGTTAGGCTACACAGTATTATTTTTTTATAAAAATCAGTTTACACTAGAATATTTTTACAAAATTATATCAACTAGAAACATTTTGTAACATTTTTTCGACTTTGAAATGTTTTCTATTTTTTTCTCATGATTTTCAAGCATTTTTCTTCTGCATTTTTTGTCGTAACAGAATGTCAAAGTTTTAAATTATTACGATATTTTTTCCTCAGAAATTTATTCTAAAATTGTCATCACACATTCAAACTTTTTTTAAAGGAATCCGGTACAGACATTAATTTTATTGCCATATTTTTAATACCAGATTATAACAAACATACAACATAATATATTATACATAGTATATTTTAATTAATTTTATAACATGATGTATTTTTATATTTAAATTTTTTGTAAGCATTATAATACAGGCAATGACATAATAAATTATAATTTATGTATGTAAGTACTGGATAATTTATATATTATATTCAGCCAATTTGGTTAATAAATTAATAATTTACCTGCAATTTGTACAGTGAATAGATCAGGCAACAGTATCATTGAGAATCAGGGGCGGCGCTAAGGGGGGTCAGCGTCTTGTATAATATATAATGTGTATGTGCGCACAAATTTGGTCAAAAAATAAAAGACTTTAAAAATGCCCCAAAAAACACAAATTTTCTAAATATCTGGGGATCTTGGGGGAACCCCCAGACCCCCCTTTTCAGTTTTATTTCGCACATTTTTTCTCAAAAAGTCAGCCCCCCAGAACAAAATCATGTTGAGGATTGAGCAGTTTTAAAAAATGAGACAAAATTAAAAGTACAATCTCACAATAAAATAATTTCACCATAAAATAAAAATATCTAAAGATAGATAAAATAATATTATGCTGGAATAGTAAAAAATATAGCCTAAATTAAAATTCATCAGTATGTATGGTTATTTACAGTTACTAGGACCACAGTACAGCAATAATTTAAAACTAAGTGATATGTACAGACTACAAAAAATATTACATAATAAATTACTTCAATGATTATGAGTCTCTCAATTTTCCCATGTACAGTATGTTCTTTAAGTTCTTACACTCTTCGCCTAGTTTTCGATATTTGCATTATAATTTTCATAAAATCCATGTTAAATGCCATTATATTATTGAATTCGTTGTGTTCGTAGTAATCCAGTGCTTACATAAGTATAGTGATTCATAATATATGATTTCATTTCCACTGTCGCTTAGTAGGAATATTATGGGAAATTTATTAATTCAAGCACTTCCTGTTGTTGCTAAAAATACAGTTTAATTTCGCTCGAATTGCAACATATGTACCACACAAAATGTATTCAACAAATTCAATAATGTATGAAATGACGGTAATCAAATTTTAAGAAATGTGAAATGTAAATATCAAGGGGTAGATGAAATTTCTAACTGATAACTTCTAAAAATGACAGACTATTATAACGTATAATATTGTTATGACTGTATATCACCCAAACTATGAGACAGATTATGGTATAAACTAATGAAAATACAGTATGACAAAATTAACCGATACTTTAAAATCAAATGCTCATAATTTAACATTGACAAATAAATGCTCAGTACTTCAACAACAATCAATTTGACAAATTGACACAATCTGTTCAGAGTGCTATTCAAATGTTCTGAACTTTAGAACAAACTTTGTACATAGATAATAATATATAAGGGAATGGTGTGCCACTTTATCTCGCGCCAATTACGGTGGGCGCCAAGTGCGTAGTTTATCCCGGAGGTGTTTTTTCAGTTGCTATTACAAACACAGTGATCTGTTGTGATTTTGACACGCTCCAAGGTGATCATGTTAGTATGCGTGAATTCAGAGCATTCTTTGTTCCTTGAATTTCTGCCTGGAAAACAGTTGCATGTTCTCATATGTACATGTGATGACCAACAAGACTTAGTGTCTACGCTTTCATTAAGATCGAATACAAATTTATAGCATGCTTGGAATGTTAGCTCTATTATGTCAGTGACCAAATGAGTAAGTACGTCTCAGATTATTATAGACGCTGCAGGAACCAGAATATGTAAACCATGTATATGGTACCAGTTTAATTGTCAAATCTGTAGTACCGAAAACCATCATCTGATGAATTTTCTAAAAGTAGGGTCCTTATATATATAGCGCAAGATTCTGTTAAATCGTGAGTGAGGCCTTTACAGTTACCACTATCAAATATACGCATTAGTCTGACCAGTTCACTAGTCACGTGTTGCAACACAACCACGCGTCCTCTCCAGTTTAAAGTGTTACTGTACCTTCATAGTATACTCTGTGTATCCTAGACCTATAGTACACACTAGTAGATACAAATAAGCCTAAAAACTAGCAACATACATTCACTGGGCGCCCTGGCCTATATCACTGTATATTCTTTACATCTTGTCGAGTAAAGGATATCCGATGATATAGGGCGTCCAGTGAATGTATGAGGTTAGTTTTTAGGCTTATTTGTATCTACTAGTGTGTACTATAGGACACGCGAAGTAGGCTATACTATGAAGGTACAGTAACACTTTAAATAAAAAATTGAAAATATTCCACAAAATTTTCTCAACTATAGGTGCCATCGAATATCCCAGTATTCAGTATTCAGTAAATGTTATTAAAGACATTGGTTGATATTAGTAGACACATTACAAGAATTGTACAATTATGAAGATTAAATGCAGATACAGTAAAAAATATTTAGTGCTCCACACTATAATTTCGTTATGTTTGCAATACTTGCAATGTGAAGTTGCCGCTAAAGGCTTAACAGGAAGGTTACCTTATAGTTCGCTAAGCCATACATAAAGAAAATAAATATTATTTAATGTTTGTTATAATTAATCAATTTTTCTGGGTACCTTATTATTTTTTTTTTTATATAATAAATATAATACATAAAAAAGACATACATTGTGGTTCATGCCACAAGCCAGTAGAAAGTTTGGGTAGGGAGTTCGGCGGGAATATTATACTATAGTTGGTGGTGAAGTAAGTGCGATTATCCTAGATCTATTTTCTATTTTTGTACAGTACATTGTTGTTGATCCGTATCTTAATTGACAATTGTGTATTAATATTAAGTGCTATAACAGTATTGATACATCATACACATGTAACTGTAATAGTTTAGTCGCACAATGTGAATGTAGTTTTAAAGTACAGTCGCCGGACTCAGTACAGGATGCCTCGTGTGTGTATTATTTCTCCTGTAATGTATTTGTATCCTGTACTGTGCCATGCATTATTGAAATTGAATATACGCTATACAGTCATTCATTAAGGTACCATACATGTGCTATAATATAAATAACTATATCCATGTATTATATTTATGAATGAATCATTTTTGTTAGTTGTTGATAATCAACCATTTCGTTACATTATCATTTCGTTACAGTTATTCAACATTTCATATATTGTTACTGATTGTATGCCAGAAATGTTAATACTTTATCATGTTATTGATTATACATACAGGTCGCTGACTCGCTGTACAATACTGTATACTATATATATAATGACCAACAATCTGTAAAATCAATCGTTTTACATAATGAAGTACTACCAGTATTCGTTATAGCTTACACAGTTGAATGAACACTGAACAGCATGGTACCTAATGTTGTGTGACTTGTCATTATGAGTCGACAATTAGTCTATTGTTGATCATTTGTATGGAACATTATACAAGTCACAGTGTTTGTTATGTGGGACACAATGTCGCACAGGCACAGCCATGATCTAGTTGGAAAATGTAATAGAATATTATTAGAACTTTGTAGTCCTTTTGTTTTGTCGTGAGCAATTGGCATTGCTCTAGCTCACCAAGGCTTAGCTCATGCAAACGGAAAATTGCATGTGCAAAAAGTTCCTCGCGCTGCCTATTTTAAAATAGTGTTTATTTATGAAAATTTCATAATAGACTCTAAAATCGCTACAATTGGCAAATTGAAGGGGAGGCCCCCAGAGCCCTCTTTTTTCGTCCATTCCCCAGACTTTTTTGTGGCCGCGAGAGCAATTGCTCACTCAAAAAATTTGTGCGAGCCATTACATGCTTACCTCTTGATTTGAAATGTAAAGGTCTGCCGTTGTACATAGACTGAGGTCCTCACGACATTTCATCGTGTCTTAACGAGGCCGTCAGCGTCGGGCCGCTTCGGTTTTCTACCACGGGCAGACCTCTGAATGATTTTATTTTTAAATCCATGAAAGTTTGATAAAAACACTAACTTGTAAAGTTTATAGGCTAATACCTAATTGTACATGCAGGCGTGACACAGCTGAGACCATGAGTTAATGCTCGGGCCAAAAAAATGTGCAATGCAGCCATGCAGGCGTTATTGGAGTACGGTTGTTATAAAAAACCCAAGGCTCTTGCTATTTTTAATGAAGCATTGGATTAGAGGAATGGATGTTTGTTTGACGCTAGCTACAAAAGTAACAAAACCTACGGTAATCTAGAATTTCTTCCAAAACTATACTTCCAAATTGGTTCCAAATATCCCAGAAACCGTCCCAAATTATGCCGAAACTCATAAATGTTCTAGTACTAGAGTAGAAACTCCCGAAATTCACGACGTTTCTGCATAATGGTTTTACTGAACCGAAACAGTTTATCGAATTATACACAGTTTCGGCATGTCCCGCAACTTTACCGATTGTCCGATACCCTGGTTTCACAATATTTTGCAGAAACAGTTTTCGTAAAATAAGATTAACCCAGTTGCATCTTGCAATCCACCCGGCGACGTGTATACTGTATAGCCTAAGATTGTCTGCGCACTATGTAGGCTATCCAAGCTTCACCCATTGATCTATGTACAACGCTTAGGAGTTAGGCCTTAGGCGCAGACTTGGTTGGGCATTATGTGGCAACTTACAACACACATGCCTGCCAAGTGCGTACCAACCACGGCTATCCAAGCTTCACCCATTGATTTACAACGCTTAGCCGCAGACTTGGCTGTGTATTAAGTGGCAACTTACAACACACATGTGATGTGACATGCCTGCCAACTGCGTACCAACCAGGCGATTGTGCATGTGAAACATGGACCTGACACAATGTCCAGTATAGGATTTTTTTACGTTATTTACTGGGTGGCAAGAGGCAACTTTGTGGTAGATGACAATTATAGTGAGTAATCATATGAATGATGTATTTCACGACTATTAGTTTGACTTTTTGAGTTTGTGGCATGCGCATAGCAATGATAGCATCTCATGCAAGCATCCTCCATCGTATTCTGTCAGTGCAGTGGACCGTAGGCTGGTAGCAGCCATAGCATTAGCGGTTTGGTGTTTCGGTGACTTGATCGGCCCAGCATAGAGAAGGTCTTCCAACAGGTTGGCACCAACATGATAGTGGAGACCTCAATATATTGGCTTGTTTACAATAACGTATTCGACGGACATCGTCCAAAGGCATCCATAATAGTTTGCGAATGGTTGTTCTGGGTGGTTGGTTAATGGTTAGTTTGTGTGAGTATCGCGGCATTGCATTGCATTGGTTTTGGTTACATGACATGATCAATCCAACGGACATTCATGAATCGACGGAGGGCTTTGGTGTTTAGGCGGTTCTGCATGGCTTTGGTGAGGGTCCATGAGGCGGAACTGTATGTCAAGATGGAAACGAGTGAGTTGTACAGGCATTATTTTATGGCGAGAGATAGACAGTCGAGTTCCATACGGCGGAGGGTCATGACATCGTGGAAGATGTGGTGGTGGTTGATGTCGTCATAGCACTGGTAGTGGTAGCATGTGCTTTTGCTCGATATAAACGATAGCTGCCGAGATAGGTGAATTTGTCACTGGCGGTGACAATATTGGAGTCAGTAGTGGACTATTGGCTGGTGGAGGGAAGGGAACCCGGGGACTCGGTTATTGACTATCGATGAATGCAAGAAAGGAGACATCAAACTGCGCTAGTTGTACACCAGATTTGTTGTGACCATCAGTCCATCACATCCAACCTTGATTGTGTCTCTGAATGATGGATAGGAATTGGTACGCGCTGATATGATGTAGATCCAATGAAAGCGACACTGAGCTGGAATACTACTGTAGATGAAAGCCAATATGGCACAGTAATGTGTTCATTTACATAATCCCACTAGTGTTACCAGCAGAACTCCAGATGTGATTAGGTATACACGGTTTCTAGCAGTATTATAATGCAATTCTATGCATGCATGCGTGGCATTTTGTGTGTGTCGCTGTGAGACCATCATTTTGTGTGACATTGGCGTCAGACTCCCATCAGTGGCTGATCAATGGATGGCTGCGTGTCTGATACACTAGTACTTGTACATAGCCATTAGCCAAGTATACATATTGATTATTAGTGGATTTACACGAGGCAACTATCGCCACTTTCCATCGCCAAAGAACGGATGATGAGTGAAGCCAAAATGCTTTTGACGATATTCGGGGCTTTTACGAAAGTAACAAAACACACATAATGACTGTTACCTAATAACATGTTAACTAGAAAATCAGACAAAGTATGTTAAATCACCTCATTGAGATATTCAATAATATTTATTGTCAGACTGAATCAGTGAAATAGATTAATTCATAATCAGCTCAGAAAATATACAGTATCTAGGTATTACACAATATGTACGTGAGCTACAGGACATGTCATGATACTTACGGTCTGTTGCGCTCACCTAGAGTCGCTGTACAGTGCACTGAATATGTGAGTAGGTAATAATAAATCTGAAAAAAAATTTATGTGCGTCGCAACATCACAATGGAGTGGACCGAATGTCTCATTACAGCAACACACCAAAGTACAGTATAATTTTCTCAGCTGCCCTACTACATCTTCACCACAGTGTGTGGGAAAAGTATAGACACAAGTATACTACGCGAAATCCAATTTATAGAGTTAAGGCTAGTAATAGGCTACCATTACTCGTGTGTCTCGTATTTACTCAATACACGTGTTTGTCTGTTTGTGTATGATACATTATTCAAAATACGTAAATATTAATGTGTACACGGTACATACCTATGAATTGTGTGTGTCACTACTATTTGTGTCATTAATTATCTTTTATCACTAATTACATTATTTCATTTGTGCATTAATTTGGCATATTCCTGTGTTAATATTTTTTCCTCCTGTGTGTATCTTTGATATGACTACACTGTTTTGTAATTATTGTTATTTGAATTTGATAGAATTCAGATGATTTGTGTAAATTGTAATTTGCTGTATTATTCATGTGATAATTTTGCTATCTGTGATAGCTACCTGTTATAGTTTTATAGGCTACATTGTGTCATTGATGTATTAACATATTTTTACGGTAAATTATTTATATTGTGTTGTATAAATTTGGATAAATATGACTTGCTCATAATTTCAGAAATCAATGCCTAGGATAGTATTTACCTTTATTTACCTTTTACATCTCGATGCAAAGCGTTTATAACCTAGTATAGACGCTACAAAAATAATTTTACATTATATTACACAAGTTACAACACACGCACACTCATGTAATGCATGAGAATGGAGTACTACTTTCCATGCTAACTGGAAGTCTGGTTCTTAACAAACCAAGCCCCTCGTCATAATTTGCATAACTTGGATAATGGGTACAGCTTGACGGCTTGTCACGTATGAAAATTTAAATTTCCTGCCCATGCATTGACCAATCCACGCCGACGATACACAACACATTTTGATTGACAACTTGTGTAGAACCAGTTACCATGGAGATGTCGTCATCGCTTTACCGCTCTATTACGAAAGCATACCGTGATCATTGGTATTATAGGAGACTGACAGAGTGTGTAGTGGACTAATCGTTAGCGCATCGCCCTCTTAATCGACCGACGTGGGTTCGCCACACCATTCAAAAAACATGCAAGCACATTTGAGATTCCTGTGTGGACACATTCCGGAAGTGTGGTATATTGCATACATTTATTTTATATTTTCAATACAAAGTAGGATCACGGTGGCTGAAAGGTCTAAGGTGCTTGTACGCCGATAAACCGTTTGATCCTAGATGTCAGACGGGCGGGGATAGCTCAGTTGCCTAAAGCGTTGGACTATCATACATTTGGTATCCAGGGTCGTGGGTTCGAATCTCGGACTGCGCGATGAGCGTTAACCGTTTTAACTGAAAATTGTTCTGAGTGATTTCTCGGTGTTCTGTGGGTGAGAGCACATTTCCCTAGCCTCAGTTTACAAAGTCTGTACAATTGGTACTGTATGTCTCACTCATTGAGTGATCATAGTCAATAAAATGACTAAGACGCCTGACATTATTAAATGATTATTATTTAAAAATATTATTTGTAAATGAACGGACCGTAAAACGTGTGTCTGTAGTAGATGTGGCATCCCCAACTTTCTGGATTGTCAACAACATTACACGCAGATTTTTCACGCAAGTTGTTTGTTGTAAATCGCTCGCTGTCACGTAGTTAATTAGGTAGCATGTGATTAGAGTCCCGGAACTCCATACAGTGCTCAGTGTGCCCTGTAATTTGCCGTTATCGATTAGTGCTGGTGCTTGTGAGACTCGAGAGGCATAAATTGTTGCTGTCTATTAGTCGAGTACTTAGTATTGTTTAGCGTCTGTGTATAGAACAGTGGAAACTAAAAGCAGAGCTCTAATTATGTCTGACAGGTAGATGGTTGTCATTTTCTAACCTAGAAAGTGTTTTCCAAGGGTAAAGAAAATGTCCTTGGCCTTAAGACCTATATCGTAGTCTATCTGGTAGAAGAAAACGTGGTATGGTTCGCAACTGCACGTTTACACAGTGTGGTGGTGCGAGACGACACGGGATCAATTTTCCACAAACCATGGATCTTGTTCCTGGCTTTCCATCCCAAATTTGTGAGATTCCTGCATGGAAACAAGGACAGAAAATGAGAGTGAGCTATGGTATAATATAATAGCATATATTTATTTTTATGTTTATTTTAAAGCTTACTATTGTAAATTATCGCCGTTATTGCTCAAGATTGCCTGTTCTGAGTTATCCATCTGCCGACGTCAGAAAACAGCAAGACATGCATTGACTTACTTAGCTGAAATTTTCCATTAAAAACAAATAATTTGTTTAATTCTGACGTCACCGAGAGCGATATTTCAAAACAAAAGTTGTGTCGGTAAAATTAGTCACCCATCATGTGTGGGTTCATCTCATTACAACTTTCCGTTCAGATCCGCATTCCACACCCGTCCTGTAGACCTACCACGACTTTTATTCCAATCCATCAATAGAAAGAAACATCAATGGCAATATGCTTTATAGGACAGTGTGAGCGAACAAAAATGACAATTTGACGTTTAATTTGGATAGTATCATATGATAACTGAGATGAGTTATGACATTGGTTCTCTAACTGTGGATTGGGACCCTGTAACGGGTTGCGAAATCACATTACTACACAGATGGGAAAGGGTCTGATACTGGGTCCCCACATAAAATGTTAGAGAACCACTGAGTTATGATATATCAAATTGCTATCCCCTATATCATGAAGATGGAATTGTCATAGTCAAATATATCGTAGGGAATGAGATAGTACGGTCATCACTATAGTAGGTAGTCAGTCAAATATATGACAAAGTGAAATATATCGTCGATATAGAATAGTCAGTAGTCACTCAAATATATCAGTACTCGGTATATGATGAAGATTATGGAATAGTTATGGTCAAAACCCTGTCAATTTTGATAGTCCAGCTGTCAGGTTCTATGATCATATAGCCGTCAGATTTCAATTATCGTGTGACTCTCTCGTCATAAAGCAATCCAGTATTTATGGTTTATGTCACAATATGATACATATCTATTCTACTGGAGAGTCGACTTCCCTAGAGACGCATTTACACTAACAGAATTTGACGCTTTGGCCCGGCGCGGCCCACGAGTGCATTTGCACTATCATCCAGTGCCTCGTATTGCTTAGTTTGACGTTAGTTGACCTTATCACTGTGCGACCATTGGGCATGGTGACACAGTTTCCGCAGACGTACAGTATACGTACTACGAAAAGGTGGCATTGTATATGTGAGTCAGTGGGCGACTGGCTGTGAGTGAAGTAGCGTAAAGTCTGACATTTATATGCCGCATTTTCAGATCTCTTGATCTACCAAATGTCTTACATCGTGGCCATGCGAGGGTAAATGTGAGCAAGGCATCAAATGTACTATGATCCCTTTACAATGTATCATAATTATAATAATTATATGCATGACTTTACTTTCTGACCTATAGTATACATAGCCTATCCGCCGCCTATGTTGATGTACGGTCAGTACCAATTTTACATGCTTGGTAAACTGATGCTAGGGAAATGAGCTGTCACCCACAAAGACCAAGAAATCACTCAGAACAATTTCCAGATAAAACACGTATCGAGCAGTCCGAGATTCGAACCCACGACTCTGGCTTCCAAATGATTGGCATTGCAACGCTTTAACCGACTGAGTTATCTCGCCACAAAGTGGGACATGCTTGTGGGTGTGATCATTAGTCAATATTTTAAGAATGATATTAATTAAAGGGACTCGATCATGTTTCATGTTATCCTTTAATTCCTTTAAACCAGGACTGCAGTCAAAATGTATTTTTGATATGTTGTAGAGTATACTATTACAAAATATTTGCAATTA
>WNLI01214062.1:0-12649 GCA_025802215.1 Wirenia argentea | reverse complement strand
TTCCTGATGTCTCTCAATGTTCTGTCCAGGGCCTCGAATCCTCTCTTGTGCATCATGGTGCTTTCATCCCAAACAATCAGTTTACATTGCTGTAGGACCTTGGCCATACCTGTTCCCTTGGTGATGCCACATGTGGGAGTTTCTTCACGTGCCAGATTTAATGGAAGTTTGAAGGTTGAGTGGGCTGTTCGACCTCCATGGAGAAGTGTGGCAGCGATTCCTGAAAATGCAACTGCCAGGGCGATGTTTCTCTCCAAACGTACTTTGTGTAATAGTAGATTGAGGACGAATGTTTTTCCCGTTCCACCAGGTGCATCAACAAACACAATTCCACCACTTTCGTCGTTTATCATCCTGAGAACATCGTTGTAGAGGACACGCTGATCATCTGTGATGCGGGGTTCATTATCATGTACCATGTTCTGCAAGACTGGCAGGTCGTACGTGGTCTCTCGTAGAACTTCCCTGCTTAAGGATGTATCAAGTTGTTGGTCTCTGTCTGGTGTGTACATACCATATTTTTTCAACAGTTTTCCACCAATCTCTAGAACTTTATCTTCGAGGAGAACCATCGCTCTGTTATAGATGGCTTCATTGTAGACGACATCCACACCTGGGTTATCACGTCTCGTTTGAAGCAGAATGTCCTCAGATAAATTGTCTCTGTGATTAAGCCATACTGTTTTTGGATCGGAAATGTGGCAAAATTGTATCATAATTGCGAATAACGTGCGCAGTCGAGAAGCTGAGTGGCCAACAGATGCATCCTCTAGTGTGGAGTTCCAGTGAGCGTCATCCTCCAACAGGCCCCACTTGAATGCACATTCCTGAAATGTAGCGCACACTTCTCCATCAAACGTCTTTAGGTCATCAAAGCAGGTGGGTCCACGGATAACATGTAGCAACAGCCGCAGGCAGAAGCACTCAAAGTTGTTCGGGTGTATCGTGTAGACTCTGCCAAGCACTTCACTTTTCTTGACCCCAGGAAAGTCTTCTACAGCCGTCCCTTTAACACGACGTTGGAACTTGTGTTCTCTTGGCATCCAGGTGTAGTAGGCTGGAGCTTCACAGTAGAAGATTGTCTTGGCAAAGTCATCTTGGTCGCACAACTGAAAGAATGCTGTCAATGTGGTTGATGGTGGAGCTTCTGCACGTTGGCGAAAATTCCATTCAGTGAAGTAGACACGTTGACCATCGGGTAAGTGGACACTGAGTTGAATGACTGCAGGATGCCTCTCATGGATGTGGAAGCCGAGCACATGCCAACATGCTTCATTACTGGAGATATAGCGACCAAGCTCGTATCGTGCAATCTCATCCCGAATTGCGCCCTTTTTCTCCATCCCGATACACGCTTGATCTGATCCTTTATTTACATATTTGCATATGTATTTGATTGACTTCACAGAATTGCATATCTCGACATTAATGTGTGCATTGAAGATCTTGATGAGTAGTCGATTATGTGGCACTACCCACCTGTTGTCAATGACGTGCTCCTCTCCGCGAATCTTTACGTTAGTTTCAAAGCCACCTTCTCCCAATTTCCTCCGACGATACTGCGGGTACCCATCACTGTTCGACATTGTTTCTTCTACCAGAGTCTTTGGATAGCCTTTTGAGCACTTGTTGTCGATCATGCACGGGGACTTAGGGTTGAGATGGCCGCATGGTCCGTGTATCATGTTCCTTGTGACCATCTCAAAGAGTACAGGATCGGAGTCGGGATCTGGTATTTCCGCACTGATGGTGTCGTCTGTTTGGTTTGGTCGTAATTTTTCTTTCAGCCACAGGAGAATGTGCACATGAGGTAGTCCTCTCTTCTGCCATTCCACCGTGTACATGTGGCACAGAGTCTTCCCGAATATGCACCCCTTCACTATGAGATTCATGAGCAAAGTGAGTTTTTGCTGGAAAACACGTGCCAGTAGATCGTGGCGGTCCTGGGGTGTTTGGTGAGGGAACAGCTCATCTTGTATCTCTTTCCATTTCAGATTGCATGTGAAGGTAACAAACAAATCCGGGCGGCCGTGGTGTCGTACATAAGTCATGGCATCTTGAGTCCTTTCATGCATGTAACGTGGACCACCTGTGAAAGATGACGGTAAGATGTAGACTTTGCCAATGTCTGTCACATCCGTGTCAGTGCGTATGGCATCTTTGAGATGTATGTACTCCTCAGATCGTAGCTTTTTCTGGTTGTTTCGGAAGTATGCGAGTCGTTCACCTTCAATCTTTGCGTACATGTCTGTGATAAATTGATGGAATAGGTGGCTGCATCGTAGAATGGTATTGAAACTATCTCTGCGGTACATGATGCGGTATGCATAGAAGTCATTCGCTGATACAGTCTTGTTCACTTTTAATACTCCAGTTACTGGGTCTTTCTGTGGAATCTTGATGGCATAGCCATCTTCTCCTTTCCAGAAGAGCAGAGGGTATTGGAGAGCATCGTACGATCGGTGTGTCTCTGTTATCCGCTTCAATTGGTGGCCCTTGGTATGTATGATGATGTCTCGTGTCTTGGCATCCTCGTCACCCACGATCACCATTCCAACATCGTCAGTCACTGGTGCATTGTACCGCCGTATGTGCTCTCCATGTGGTGTTCTGTTCTCAAATATGCGTACTTTGTATTCATTTGTTGGTGTCGCGTCCATTACAGATTTGAGTGTCCTCACATAATCATTATGCTCGTGCAGCATACGTTGTAGTTGTAGTACGGTATCTTGCTTCACTCCTGGTTGATGGGATCCACGAAGCCTTGCTTGTTCATTTTCATCGCCTACAAAGTACATTTGCAGAAATTTAGGATCCTCTCCATCTTCTGGTAGTAAAGAGCCAGCAAGGTGGTATACTTGGCCTTGTATTTTGAAGGTGGGCATATATCCTAATCCCATAGCGTCTAAGCCTGTAGTGCCAAATGATGTCATTTGGAATGCTCCATTATATTTGCGGATGTTTGCACGGAAATCCTTGGATTCACGTGTGTCTGAGATAAGAAGTGTGCGTAAGGGTTCGGGGGGTACTTCGAGTGATGGTAGATCCACTTTTCCAGAACCACAGCACATGCCTTCGGATTCACCTTTCCACTTGAGCGCTGAGCAATGGTTGCACTGAATGGTCATTCCTCCAATGGACACAGTTGGGTTGGAGGTATAGTCTATATTTGAGCTATATCTAAATGCAGCATTCTCCTTACCTCTCCATGGCAACAACCGCGCATTTTGAAGAGTCGCTGCATTCAACTGAAGTCTCTCATCCCGCTGAGATAATGTTTCTGTCGAACGCACATTGTTCATATGTGCGCGCTTATCCGCAAGCCTCCTTTGACTTTGAGCATCCGTTTCCATTGACCGTACATTTAACGAATGTGCGCGCTTATCCGCAAGCCTCCTTTGACGTTGAACAACCGTTTCTGTCGACCGTACATTTGCCGAATGTGCGCGCTTATCCGCAAGCCTCCTTTGATTTTGAGCATCCGTTTCTGTCGACCGTACATTTGACGCATGCATACTCATATATGAAAGCCTCGCCTCGTGCTGCGTTTCTGTCTCAGTCGATCGTGAATATGAGGCATGTGTACTCATAAAAGACAGTCTCGACTTGCGCTGTGTATCCGTTTCTGTCGATCGTGAATCTGACGCATGTGTACTCATATAAGAGAGTCTCGACTTACGCTGTGTATCCGTTTCTGTCGATCGTGAATCTGACGCGTGTGTACTCATATAAGAGAGTCTCGACTTACGCTGTGTATCCGTTTCTGTCGAGCGTGAACGCGAGGCATGTGTACTCATATAAGACAGTCTCGACTTACGATGTGTATCCGTTTCCGTTGATCGTGAATGTGATGCATGCATACTCGCATATGCAAGTCTGGCCTCTCGCTGCGTGTCCGTCTCTGAGGATCGAACATTCGCGGCATATGCACGTTTGGTTAAAAGTCTATTTTCCCGTTGGGTATCAATCCTCGATTCTGTGATAGATATAATGTTGGTACTTGCCGATCTCGGTCTCTTTTCTTGCTGTTCATGAGAGTCTTCATCACGTTGTAGACTCTTTCGTTTTGTGGGCGAAGCTTTTCTGCCAATGTTAGATTTTTTCGGTGGCATCTCTGAAACACACAAAAAACACCACTTACTGTATATATCTAATTTGAGGATAGTGTTTCATCAGAAATCCATACCAATAGTAAGAACTGAGTATGGTGTGGTGGGGAAAAACACATGTATGTCAATGTAGGCCTATGATGGCCTGCTGGTGAATAAAATTATTCAGGTCATCGATTTACCTCCCTTGCAAGGTAACTATTGACACATGTAGGTTCGTTATCTCCCTTGCTGCACGGTAACCAGTATGTGTATTGTATAGTCAATTCCTTGAAATTCGAACACATTTGTCTGATAGTTTGTAACGCATGAGAACAATTGATACACCATTGGATGGTGAATGGATGGCACTTTGAGGAAATGTAAAATGGGCCCATGCTTTCTTAACTAATGAAATTGTGATTGATTTTTTCCAACTTCCAAACCAGTGTGACTTGTGGGGTGTTGCTTTAGGATTTACAGTTTTACATTATCTGAAAGTTATCTTTTCCCTATATAAAGGACTATCGGTTACAGTCTCAGTATGTAAATTAATATGCCATGCAGTATGATATTTTGACATAATTTGATTATTATAAATCATTTACATAGCCCGATATATTATGCACTATGGCACTTACGGTAATTTCCCAGATATTTCATTACTCACTTAATTCAATGGTGCCCCATTTTCAGGCAAGTTAATTTCACTTATTGCAACGCCCAATATTGTTTTCAACATCAAGTCGTAAATATTTTACATAAAATTGCGAAAAATTTTTCGAATTCGACCAATAATTTATTTTTAACATTATATACTTGCAACATTTAATCAATACAATGGTCATGGAATTTTGATCAATTATGATTTAAACCAAATCAATAATTTTACTTTCAGACAATTCAATGTCCAGGCAATTTTGAGAATTTAGACCCAATGAAATATCAGAAATTACCGTAATAAATAAATTATAAAATTACACTTGTCAAGTGTTTAGATTTGTTTGCTAATGGATATCACATGACTCACATAGGTCACTGCAGAAAAAACCGACAAAATTATGCTCTGAATCAATCGGCTCCAGTTGACACTTGACACGCCAAAAAAGACTGTTAACCCTTTCACTGCCAATTTTGACTAAAGTCGAATGAATAAGGAGGGATTTATTTAAGGGGAGACTACATTGAAAAAATAAACTTCTTTAATATTTGACGAATTTCATTTATATTTGGTGGAAATGTGTATGATAGTATAATTAGAAAAAATAAATTTTGAAGAAAAATATTGATCTATTATTTTTCGAGTTACAGGTAAATTTGTGTTCCAGATAGTGACCCTACTGAGGAAAATGAAATAAATTAACAAAAACAGTTTTTCTGTATGAAAATTACGGGAATATGTTCAGTTTGCATTACTATCCAAAGTTTGTAATTATTTCCTTATATGGTGATATTAATGTCATGATGTACTACATACTACACATAGTTGTGTTATATAGTTACGTTTTTTAGGTAGTGAGTAACGATCATTGTACTATAGAAAAATAAAAACAAAAATTTCACATTTTTCTATAGTTCAATGTAGAGTTCAGTGTACTCTCCCCTTAATGTGGCAGTGAGATTTTGCCTATCAATTTTAATAAGCTACACATCCAAAGGCCTACCTTGACTATTCCTTCACCAGCACATCTAGTTGCGTCTTCCCTCCAACTGTATCTCACGGTTGCTCTTTGTTGAATCTTGCGTTCGATTCCGAAGTCTGGAACATGAACAATTCAATGTGTGATAACAGGGTCAGGAATTTGTTACAAAAATGAGTTTCAGAAATCCATACCAGTAGTGAGACATGGGTAGTACAATGGGTGTGGGGGGAATAGTACACATTATACACATTAATTGATATCAATTAAACTATGTAATGCACCCTTTTTGATTGATTGTGCTATGTACTAAATTTCAGATTTTGACCATCCGGGCAACAGACCTAAATTTCTGATTTTGACCACGCGGGCAACAGACCTAAATTTCTGATTTTGACCACGCGGGCAACAGACCTAAATTTAAGGCCGCGTGTGACAGGACAGTTGTGACCCGCGTCAATCAAATGGCCACTGTGATTTATTGGTTTATTGATTTCTCTATGAAATAAAAGCAATGTTTTTTCCACCAATAGACATTTGTATAGACACCTCGCCCAACGACTCGAGCTATATCATGTTTCTCGATGTCCACATCTGGTTATAAATGTCCGATGATAAATGATTATTTTGACAATGTGGTCCCCCAATGGTATATTCCTTATTTGGTCCAATTAAAAATGATTTATTTCCTTTAAAGGTATGCTCCAGGCAAATAGTATCTTTTGAGGGATGATAGGGATGGTATTGGAGGTCAAATTAAGCATACATGCTAAGACAGTACCCTAACCCTACCCCTAGTATGTAGTTGGACTATGTCTGGTTAAGGAGAGCATCTACTGCTAAGAAGAGCATCTTAGCGGGAGATGCTCTTCTTAACCAGACGTAGTCCAACTACATACTTGTGGTAGCGTTAAGATACTGTCTTAGCATGTATGCTTTAATCTTTAACTACTGTAAATTACTGTAAATTTGTAACACATAATAATTATGTAGGATTCTGACATGCACCACTGTCCATAAGAAAACATCACACATTTTAATTTAGATGAATTTAGTATGAAGCAGGTCACAATAATTTTCTGCATGTGTTTAAAGCATTGACTTTTCGCTGGAGAGATCATGAGTTTAAACCACATTAATTTTGAGAAACATGTGCATGGAATGAAACATGGACAATCCAATTTGTGGTATATAAATTTACTTTAGACCGGTAGACGACTGTTAATAAGTGTAAATAATAAACCTACTACTGTAAGTAAAGCTACTTGGTACTTACCAAACACACTATTATTCCCTCGTCGTAAATAGTAAAATAATCGTTGAATATTAATAGCAAAGTTGATTCGAGACAAAGTAAAATTAAAATCTACAAAAACAGTAATATTCTGTAAAAACAATAATGACCATTCAATTCATAGAAGTAAAGTCACAATCTACCTTCGTCGTAAACTGTAAAACAATCGTTGAATATTAATAGCAAAGTTTATTCAAGTAGACACAAAGTAAAATTAAAATCTACAAAAACAGTAATATTCTGTAAAAACAATAATGACCATTCAGTTCATAGAAGTTACAATCTACCAAACCTACTGCAACTACCTCAGTACACAATCAGAAATTGAGAATGACTGTAGTCTGCATACACAATGTGTATTTATACAATGTGTATAGAGCAGTAATGCTTTCACTTGGTAATTAAACCTTCAAACATAGCCTGGGGCCAGGGCAATAATGCTATCACTTGCCTTCAAACATAGCCTGGGGCCGGGCAGTAACGCTATCATAATGACAATTATACCTTCAAACATAGCCTGGGGCCACGGCAGTAATGCTGCCAAATCAAACCTTCATAAATAGCCTGTAGGTCCATTACAGTCAAGAAGATTTACTACTTACCTCCCTCCCACTACCAAAAATAAACCAAGCTTTATTACTTACTGGTGATTGCCAAATGTGCCAACAGATAGTATACTATAGGTAATGGATATGACATCTGCATCTGAAAGTTTAATGGCAGGGGTATAGGGCTAATTATCACCTGTTTATATTGAGTGAATGCACATTGCAGTGATTGCACACACATTGTGGCTGGGTTTGCAACAGACAAAGAAAAAGGTATGGAATGGTATGGATGATTATGATGGTGAGGAAATTAGAGGATTCTAGTAGTATAGACTGGGTGACGTGAGTGTGTGTGAGGTTGGCTATAAGCTTAATTCTCGTGGCAACATTTCCATACTACATCTTATCTTGGTGCCAGCATTGTTTGTTAGTATAAGTGCGTAAAAAAAATTTCCAACTGCCAAATGGTCCAAAATTGATTCCATAAAATCCTATAAGGGGCATGTTGGCGCCGGTATTTTTTTTTTCTAAAAAAATTGTTGGCCTAAACGCTTACCTGGTGATGTAGTATAAGTGTGTAAAAAAATTTGGCACTCGCCCCAGCGGTTTCCGACCGGTCCAAAATTTATTTAATAAAATGCTGTAAGGGGCATGTTAGCGCCGATATTTCTAAAAAAATTGTTGGCCTAAACGCTCTCCGGGTGATGTAGTATAAGCGTGTAAAAAAAATTTGGCGATCGCCCCAGCGGTGTGTAAAAAATTTTTTTGAACTGCCAAACGGTCCAAAATTGATTCCATAAAATCCTATAAGGGGCATGTTGGCGCCGGTATTTCTAAAAAAATTGTTGGCCTAAACGCTCTCCCGTCTCCAGGTGATGTAGTATAAGTGTGTAAAAAAATTTGGCACTCGCCCCAGCGGTTTCCGACCGGTCCAAAATGTATTTAACAAAATGCTGTAAGGGGCATGTTAGCGCCGATATTTCTAAAAAATTTGTTGGCCTAAACGCTCTCTGGGTGATGTAGTATAAGCGTGTAAAAAAATTTGGCGATCGCCCCAGCGGTTTAGGCGTCCATGCGAGACAAAGCCACGGCCACTTACATACCCGCCCGCCCACACACATTGCATTTTATATGTGTAGATATGTGTAGATTGTAGGACAACTGACTTTGCAGAGCTCTGGATGTACTTGAGGTAATTCATACATGTGCTGACATTACAGCAACCATCACTGATATGGAATGGATTCGTCGCCACAGCATTCACACGGCGAAACCATCGGTGGGTCATTAGACGCAAGCGTGACCCTTTTTCTGACACTACTTCCGGAAATTAACAACGAACAATGAATTACCGTTATTACGAGTTGGAAACACGGTGAAACCATCGGTGGGTCATTAGACGCAACGATGGCACCTTTTGAGGCGCTATCTACTTCCGACAATAACAAACAGTGCACCACGGGCGTGAATTATTATGCATTACGCATGGGAAACATTATTATCGCAAGTGTGGCTATAACTACTAACTATCATCATGTGCCGTTGTTCTGTACATTTCATGTCACTAAAAGCACATGCAAATGATCCATTTGTGAAAATAAATAGATATTTACAAGACGGAAATTGAGCGATATTTGTGTAACTGCATTTTAGCGGTGCAGCACTCAATCAAATTTAAATTAACCGGGTCAAATAAATACTGTCATGTCATTGGTCAACGCTTTTTCAGACAGGCGATGTCAACGCTTGTTCAACCCAGCGATGTTACCGATACATGTATGTGCTTCACAAGAGATGAACCGTGTCCAATATCGACGATGAGTGATTTTCGCTCGATTCTTCGCCAATATTCGTCTCAGGTTTGCAAGTTGAGAATGGAAAATGATGATGGTTGGCTTGTAATAATAATGGCAACCGATAAAATCCAGCTTTACCTCATGTCGCGGTTAATACTGCTGGGATTAAATAAGCAACGACCACGACGTGAATGTCTACGTTGGCGGTGTTGTATAAACCATTGAACTTGAACTGTACTGATCACTTTAGTTGATGGATATTATATTCCAATCAATTACAGTATTCGTAAATATTTGGTAATACCGAATCGCTAATTTTACCGAAACTATAGTGTTCGATATTGTCTGTCCAACAGTTGACTCTAGTCTATTCAAGGAGCTTTCACAGACGTTGACAGAACTCTATGAACAGTAGATGATGGATGGTACAAAGTCAAACAAGGGAATAGTATATGTAAGAATGCATCACTTAGTAATAGCACCAAACAAACTAGTTCTAAATGAATGATGTAGCTGATAATCATGACTGTGATGATAAGATAATTTTGATTGTGGAAGAATCAACAGTCAGTCAAGAACAATCATGTTATAGACTGGGAGAACTCCAACGTCGTGAACCGTGAATCGCTACCTAAACCATGCAGTATACGTGAATCCATCTGGAAGAAACGCAGACCCCATGCACGTGATGAACAGAGGCGAGTGGGCCTATCAACTTCCGGACGTCTGGCCTAGTAGTCTCATTCCTGCCAAAACATCGGACCACAGGAATGCTGGGACGTCAACGCAGTGACGTCATTCTATGAAAATGGTGGTCTTAGTAGAAATTGTGTATATCAGAGAATGAATGGACTTTCGACAGAAGTGGCTTCCATTATCTTCACGATTTTCTTAATATCTGTAACTAGCCTATGTAGTTGTACAGTTAGTGCACATTTATTATGGTACTAGACATGTTTCTAAATGTACGTCAGTGTTGAATCTTTTTCAAATAGCCGGGAGATGTAGAAAATATCTTGAATTCACAATGTCTGTGGCAACTGGCAATTACTTAGGTAATGTATTTATTATTAGGCGATACTCATCAGAGAATAAGGTCCGTTCCAAACGCCAAACTTGTCATGTGCCGCGCAGCCGCGCTAGACTATTTGGGTACGGTACGAGACAAGCTCGGTGTATGTAACCACCCGATACGCCTAAAGTCATCTCGGTCGTACTTTCGACCGAATCGGTCGAACTTACGGCCCAAGTACGCCTCAGATACGCCTTCGTTGCAGACGATGTAATTATCATGTGCCGCGCTCGATAATCTTTCCACAATGCATCCGTCGCGCAACGTGCATGTGCAGTCAATTACGAAACTTAAAATAATAGTAGTAAATTATATTTTTATCAGATATCAACTGACGCCACCTAAGATATACAGTACGCTAAATTGTATTTTCAGTTTGGGTGATAATTATGCCATAACTGAATGCGTTTTATGTGTTAAATTATGTTATTTAGCATGAAAATAACTAAGTCAATCTATGCCTATCAACATTTAATCATGTCGATGACACAAATGTCAGCAATACTGTCAGCATGTCATTGCAAAAGAATGTGGCATTATCGAAACCATCCAGATGCTAATATGGAGGTTAAGACAGGAAATTAAACGAAGCAGTTCCCGTCAAATCTTAAAATCATAACAACCGCCGTCGTAGAGTTCTTGCAAATCAGGTTAATTTTGCAACGATATTCGTGACACCCGTCAGATTTGACATTTTGTGGATACAAAAATCAACTAGTGAGGATCGGCACAAAAATCAACTAACTAAATGCACGCTATACCACAGAATCTGTAATGAGATTTTGCTGATTTATCGTCCTAGAATTTAGACAACGGGTTTTACAGAAGGGGGAATCCCTCATGGAGCACAGTCATACGCTTTAGCGCGGTAGGGCTTGCACGGATATTTAAGTTCAGTTTATGTGAGGGATGGGTTGTGGCCCCATTGCTATACCCTCGGTTACATCATTACCGCTGCAATATCTAGTTTAACGTTAAGGTACAACAATGACCGGCTCCTCAAGCATATCAGTCAAATCGCCCCGACATGTGGGTATGCGGCTGTATGCCCCAGTCCCGCCGTACACCTAACATCCTGGTTTATGCCGAATCAGGTCACATACCGATGAGGGGAGGTTTAGTCATAGACCAAACATCTTACCTCAAACAGCATTAACCTGACGTTGCATCCTAATGAGGCTAGCAGAGGGTAGGAATGCCTCCTGGCTCCTTTGCTTTGGTGAGGTTATCACTCCCCACCCCTCGAGGGTTTTAACGAGTTTTCCTTCTACTTGCGCGGGGTTGACCTTGGCATCCTCATGTGCCATTTAATCCCCTGTCCCTCCTGTATTAACCGCTATAATATAAATATCCATGGATGTTATACAGGAGAATAAAGTCTACTATTAATACTACTCTTTATCTATTCGTCCTTGAATTATGGGTAGATTACAAATACAGTAATATACTGTAATTACTCTTTATTAGTTTACTCTGACAAAACCGCCCTACCTAGTACTACCTATAATTCAGCGGGGTCGCTCGCTTCACATTTTGATATGTAAATGTAGCTTAATTAATAGAGCTCATGATAATATATAGTGTATTATTGATCGCGGTATAATAGTATATCACGATATATAATACCGGTATATCGGTATATTATAAACGACGATTAGCAGACACAAACATGTCACTAGGCCAGCATTTCAATGCCACACTAAAGTAGGCCTACTCTAATTTCATCTTATTCGTTTGACATTAGTCGAAGTCTTGAAGTAGGCAGTGAATGACCGGCTTATATCAGAAATAAGAACAGTTAAAGGTCAGAGTCGTGCATAGATTTGCAAAACAGAGTGCATGTAAAGTTTAAATTATTTAAAATTAATTACAGGCTATATTCTTGAGATATTAATGGAACATAATGATAACAGTCTATATTTTATAAGGTCAACCACAGCTAATCGGCAATCGAGTGGCGTATGTAGATTGGAATACACACGACTCTGGCTATATTTATCGAATGAAAATTATATATAGGCCTAATGATTTTGCGGACTGTAGCTCTACAAACAGCCGCGCTGGCCCAAAACGCCTACTGTGGTACGGCGCAGCTGATGTACGCCATATAGAACGCAGTCAACGGCTCAACGCATGTTAGGTCCGTTCTATACGCCAAGCTAGTCATGTGCCGGGCCGGAATATTTGGGTTCGGTACGAGACAAGCTCGGC
>WNLI01213951.1:0-12652 GCA_025802215.1 Wirenia argentea | reverse complement strand
ATTGTTCTCACCGAAATGCCGACACGTGCGCTAGTGCCGGGCGTAATGTGTTTGTATAACAGCACGTGATTACACCATTGAGTGCACGGTATGTTTGGTAGGTCTGTGATATAATTATACCATTCACATATGTTTGGTTATTTATTCATACAGTCTTCTATTAGTAATGACATCACACTGGCGTTTGATTCCGGGCTATAAAAGGCCAATGAATTCTGTAAAAAAAAATTTTTTTTTTTTTTTCATTTTTTTAGTCATCGGTTGCCTGGACGCGCCGCGAGACGGTTCCGAAAATTGACGTGTGAAATTTTGCTCAAATTTCTTGGAATTTTTTCCCAATTTTTTTTGCGTAAATTATAAGTTTTTCATGATAAATGGGTGCAATCATCAGCGAGTGAGGTGAGTCCATCAAGAGAAAGGGCGTAAGGCGGTCCGGGCGGTGGTTTTCTCCGGACCGGATTCTCTGTGCTCTCTGACTTTGCAAGATTCTTTGGAACACGTGCTTTTGACTTTTGCACGTAGGCCCTTAATTCACAAGGCCCGTGGTCCTCAGAAACGTGCCAAGTCACTGGGCACAGTGCGTGGTAAGTGGTGTAAAATTTCGTTTAGATTTATGGTTTTATCCCGAAATTACTAAATTTGTGTTTGTCTCACCAAACTTTTCTCGGCGCGTAGAAATTAGACGCACCGACAGTTATAACGCTACTGCGTGGGAGAGTTGTGTAAACGCGGCTGAAAGGAGATTTGCGCTTGTAATTTGTTAACTTTTTTTTCTTCTCCTCGAACTTGACAACATCAGGACATGTAGAGGTAAGTGTAGGCCGCAAAAGGTAGATCGGGCGTAGCCCAAGGCGTGCTTTTCTCCAAGTCGGTATCGGTGCTCAGTGACTCGACGCGGATTTACAAATCACACGGTTTTTCAGTATTTAACTCTTCTTCTGGCTTAGAAACTGAGTTAGTTGGATCTGCAAAACATGTGTCCTTGTCAATTCGGGCTTAGTCACTGAATGCACTGCGTTAGTGTACATACGTTTTAGTGTGATTTAGCGCACTGCACTTTTGACATTTTTACTACAGTATATGATTTTATAGAGATATAATATATTTATAATAAAAAATTATTAAAACAATATTTCTGCACGACTAACTTCTTGCACCAGTTATTATATTTATTGTGTTAGTTTGTATTAATATTACTGTTAATCCGTAACTGTCAGTCGAGCACATAATACTAGTCGAGTGAATTGTTGGGCCAGTAGGTTCTATGGGGGGCCCGGAGGACGGCATTGCGCCGTCCAACGAGGCCGGGATGGCTTCATCCGATGCTCCCAAGCACCCCTGGGTTGACAGTCAATTTGACGACATCTCACAAAATGCATCAGCGGATTATAGCTCTGACAGATCAAATGCTTCCACTAATAATCCTAAGAAGCGGGACAGAGCAAAAGGTTCTAGTCCTGGGCAGAAGTCACCAGAACCAAAAAGCATAAGGGTTGTCACAGACACCACAGTGACAGTAGTGATATCTCTCGTAAACTCAGAACAAAAAATTGCCCAATGGCATCCCACAAAAACAGCAGAACATCTCCATCGTACTCTCAATGGAGGAAATGTCCGTAAAGTGACTGACTTGCCCTCTGGGGACATAAAGGTTGTGTGTGATGATGCCCAATTAGCTAATCTGCTGCTGAAATGTACTTCCTTTGGGAAGGAAACAATTACTTGTAGACCATACAGAGAGCCTGAAACCAATGTCAAGAAAGTAGTCATTAATAGGGTGGTTAAATCTGTTACAGATGATGAGATCAAGAGCTGGGTTGGCAAACAACATCCAAATCTCAAAAGAGTACACCGGTTCATTAAACAGAGCGAGCCGACTGAATCAGTGCTGCTGGTGTTCAATGGGGACTTTGCTCCAGGTAAGGTTTTTATTGCCTACCAATGCTATGACACTAGGATCTTTAATGAACAAGCAGCCCGCTGCTTTAAGTGTTCAAAATTTGGACATGTGGAACGTAATTGTCGGGGTACGACAGTTTGCCCCTCATGCGGAGGTGGGCATAAGTATGCTGACTGTACAGAGGAAAAAAAGTACTGCTGTAACTGTGGAGGCGAGCATTCTAGTGCGTACGGAAAATGTACTGCCAGGGTCAAGGCAAACGAAATTAATGAAATAAAGGTGCACAATAAAATTTCATATGCACAGGCAGCCAAAATATACCAGGAAGAGCAAGACCAAGAGGAGCCTCAGAGACCTCTCACTGGGCTACCATCCCATGTCCTACCCATCATGAGACAAGACTCTCATCACCCAACCAATGGAGACCTATCAGACTCCTCTGTAACCAGCCAAGTGAGTCATAAATCTAAAATACTTAACCGGAACAAGAAGCTTCCTTTTAGGCGATATAATAATAATGCTAGGGAAAATGAACGGAAAAGCGATCAAAGCCAAGAGGCCCCACATAATTTTCCACGTAAACTTAACCAAAATTTTCCAAAGAGTGTCATCAATGATAATAAGAATATTAATAATACCGAAAGTCTGATAAACCAACAAGATAGCAGTGATATGCCCAAAAAGACACATATAAATGACATTACAAAAGATCTGATCCTCTTCATCGTAGCCGCTATTAAGATATTCCAAACTGAATCTGACCAGTACAATCTCATTTCCAACATTATAGCTATGGCCACAAAACTACTGCACGTAAACAATATATCCTCACATGAAATATACCAAATTATCGGCACCAATGGAGTACAAAAATAGATACAAGATAATATTAGTGCTGTGGTTAATTTCATTTAATGTTTTTAATATAACCAATATACATAAATTAATGGGGACCACTACTCCCAGACTAACATTCCTACAGTGGAATAGCAGATCCCTTACCCCAAAGAAAGGGGAACTATTTGAGTACATTAATAATTTGCCAAATAAACCATCAGCCATACTCATCCAAGAAACATGGTTACAACCAGATAAAGAGTTTCATATACCAGGATTTGTAGCATATCGTAAAGATAGAGAAAATGGGATTAGAGGGGGCTGTGTGACTTTTATAAATGAAGAATTACCCAGCTATCTTGTAAGTGATAAAATCATGGATGATTTCAATAAAAACACAAAAATTGATATAAATGCTGTGGTGTTACCCCTACCTAACTTAAATTTGACTATATTCAATATATACAACACATGGGAGCATTTACCTACTTACAAACAAAATCTTATCAACCTTATGGCAAAATATAGTGGGCCTAAAATTATTGGGGGTGACTTCAATTCATATCATTACTTGTGGGGGGCAGATAAAAATTGTCAGAACGGGAGAACCATAGTTGACTGGCTAGATGAGTCTAACCTTGTTATACTTAATGATGGTACTGGAACTAGACTGAACCCAATAACGATGAAGATGACAGCTCTTGATCTGACAATTGTCAGTCAAGACATAGCGGATAGAGCTACATGGAAGGTTGATCTAGAAAATGACATCCATAGTGATCACTTTGTTATCATTGCAACTCTAAATTATAAATTTACAGTAGAGGCTACTCCCCCAAATCAATCAAATAGCTGGAATCTCAGAGAGGCTAATTGGGACGCATATAGTGAATATCTGGAGGCGGAAAGTATTGACAATATTGCAAATGATGATATAGATATCTTTAATGACAATTTATGTAATCTAATTACGCAAGCAGCTCACCATAGCATACCACAGCGTAAGTCACTCTCAACTAGCAAATTAACTGTCCCATGGTGGAATACGGCATGTCGAGAAGCGTGTAAAAGAGTTAAAAAAACTAGAAATAAATTTCGCCGGAACCCAATTATGACAAATCTAATAGCTTATAAGGAATCCCGTAATGATAAAGTAAAAATTATTGATGAGACTAAAAAGAATTATTGGACAGATTACTGTAAAAAATTAAATAGATTTACCCCCATAACAAAAGTATGGAAGCAAATAAAAAAGATGAAAGATACCAACTCACAGCACAGAATGCAAACATTAATGAATGATAGGGTGCCCATCACAAATGAGGTAGACAAGGCTGAGCTTTTTGCAACCACCTTTTGTGACAACAGTTCTGACAGCAATTATAATCCAGAATTTCTAGCACATAAAATCTATACAGAAACACATATGCCTAACATAGACACAACATCAGACCACTCTGCCATAAATATGCCATTTTCACTGACGGAATTAAAGGGGGCGATCAAAACCACGTATTCGGCTCCAGGGATAGATGGGATTAGTTACACCTTAATAAGCAAATTACCAGACAGGATTTTAATGTTGCTTCTAGAAATTTTCAATTTGTCATATTCAACTGGAGTTATACCAAAGATATGGAAGTTGGCTATAATAATCCCGATACTAAAACCCCAGAAGCCACCCCAGGATCCAAACTCTTACCGGCCAGTTTCGCTAACAGTGCACATGGGCAAAATCCTAGAGACTATGATAAATAATCGATTAGTTTGGGTCCTGGAGTGGAATGATGTCATTAGTGAATACCAAAGTGGTTTCAGAAAGGGAAGACGAACGACTGATCAAATAGTACGTATACAGAATGAGATTTGCAACAACACAAAATATCTAACAGGCGCTGTATTCCTTGACATTCAGAAAGCGTTTGATTTGACATGGCGCAAGGGTATTGTAATTAAACTGCATAATTTGGGTGTAAGAGGCCTGATACTTGGATGGATAGATAACTTTTTTATTGATAGGTACATCCAGGTGAGAATCAATAATTCTGTATCAAGAAAGTACCCTATAACAAATGGCACTCCGCAAGGTAGCGTTATAAGTCCAACCCTCTTCTCGATAATGATCAATGATTTGCCTGATGTAACTACAAATTGCAATATTTCTTTATTTGCTGACGATGTGGCCATTTATAAATCAAGCTCTAATCAAAATCACCTACTCAATGTACTACAGGCAAACTTGACCAATATCGAGAGGTGGGGTCGGGTCTGGGGCTTTCACTTTGCAGCATCAAAGACAAATTTTATTATATTTAACAAAAGGAAAAGTGTTGAAGAATGTCACCTTAAGCTAGGCAATAATATCGTAAAACCTGTAGGACAGGCCAAATTCCTAGGAGCCACACTAGACAGCGCATTGGGCTGGAATCCTCATATTGACAATATAATTGCGCGATGCCAATCCACTCTTAACCTAATGAAATCGATATGTGGACTCAATTGGGGGGCTGATCAATCCACACTTTTGCTTATATATAGAAGTCTGATATTGTCACGCATAACATATGCCCAGGAGGCATATGGCTCTGCTAGTTCCACAGCCTTGGCAAAATTGGACTCTCTGCAGGGCAAGGCCCTGCGAATTGCCACAGGAAATTTGCAATCCACTGCCCTGGAGGCAGTTCAGGTAATTGCCAATGAGATGCCTCTCTCCATCAGACGAGATATATCAATCTTTAAGTATGGGTTAAGCCTACAGTCTTCTCATAGAAATGCTGCGGCAGCTATTCTACCCCTGACATGGCACGCTTATTGGAATTTCCCAGTCAATACGAATAAGCAACTACCATTTAATATCCAGCTGAATAGACTAAAAACTGATATAGGCTTCAACCACCACAATATTCAACCAAGTAAACCACTAGGCCTCTCACCATGGACAATCAATAATCCAGTAATATCCAGAGATATAAATGACCAGATTAACATGCAAGGACTGACCAAGCAGAACACACAATTGAAGGCTAGTATATCCAATCGTGTAATCGAAAACAGATATCAGTACCATCTTAAAGTCTACACAGACGGATCGTATGTAAATGAAACTCACAGAGGTGCTTCAGCATTTTCCATTCCTGAGCTGAAGGTTTACAAGTCGTTTCGTCTGTCTGACTACTGTGGCATTCTCAGTGCTGAGCTCACTGCATTGCTGATGGCACTGTCATTCCTTGAAAACTCACGATACTCTCGAATTGTTGTTTTTGTAGACTGTCTAGGGGCTCTAAACAGATTAGCAAAATATGGATACGATACATCCAATAAAATTTTTAATGAAGTTAAAATAACATTAAATAGATTTAGGATAGAAGGCAAAGAGGTCATACTAGAGTGGGTACCTTCACACGTCGGCATTTTTGAACACGATCAAGTTGATACACTAGCGAAGACAGCATTAGGCAACCACACGGTCGATATCAATGTAGATATAACAGTACTCCAAACATTTAATATATACCTACACAAATTCCAAGATAGATGGCAAACTAAATGGAATAATTCTCAAAAGGCCAGAACTATGTATAATTTGATAGACGAAGTTAAAAGTGACCTACTTATAGCAAATACTTATACCGCCAATCGTACTTTTACTGTTCGCTTCAATAGGCTAATCAGTAATCATCACAAACTCAACTCCCATCTATATAAAATTGGACTGGTAGAGTCTCCCAACTGTGAAGAATGTAATCTACCAGAAACTGTCGATCATTATATTCTGATATGCAAAAGGTATGCTACTCAACGAATAATACTACATGGAAAAATAGGCAATGCTAACCCAACTTTAGCTCAGGTCCTCCTACCTAAGAGTAAGGGTAACATAAACGCATTGAAGGAGTATATACTCTCCACAAATAGAGATATTTAAACGACATTAGGTAACGTCTATATTCTTAAAACAATTTCAGACACGGTACTATAATGTTTACATAACCATACCAATACATATTTATGGAGTTTATGTACAGTGTAGACATTCGGGTCGCAGTGGTCTCTGAGGGGATGCAATCGGCCTCTCACACTTGCCGAAGGGTTGGTACCTTCTGCCATCATCCATCCTGAGGGGTGTTTCGCCTCCTTCCCCACTCCTTCCTCTTGCTCCCTCCCTTGCGTCCACACGCCCCTACTAGTCCCGCGCTCTTTTGCGATCGGTGGGGCCATTCAACTGCTCACATCATGCCAACCAGGGGGGTTCTCTTCCAGTGTCAAATTGTATTGTAGCAAAGGGTAGAATGATACTGGAGAATCCTCATTGTAAATCACTCTTCCCTATCGTCAGAGGAACGAGGGAGATAAGCTGTGCATTAGATAAGGGAATGTGGTCACCACAGTAAGAGTATTTTTATCTCGTCGAGGGCAGCGGCGAAATATCAATGCCATAGAGATAGAGGGGTCAATGATCTTACTGACTGAAGGTTCCTCGGGTGGTGGCAGGGTGATATGATTCTCGCCATATCATTCACCCACCTGTCATAGCTTGGATATATTCTCGACACTGGACTGGAATCTCAACTGGCGCATGATGGGGGCGGGGGTATTGACCCAGTGGTCTCTAAGGGTGCGCGGAGTGGTGGGGTGTTGGGGATGTAGGGGTTGGAGGAACAGGCAGGAGTGGTGAGAGTGGGGATGCACTCTGATGGATGGGTGGTGGTGGAGTTCGGGCCAGTCGGCCTGGGTGAGGAGCCAGGCGACACACTCTTGTGGGGCGACTGGTGTCACCAGTATCTATACTGTACATATCGTCGTAAATTTAAGCTTTTACAGATAGTGAACCTCAATAAATTAATCATTACTATATAACTAAATTCATCGAGTGTATAATGAATTATAATATAATGCTCCAAATAAACTGATACAGTACACACTCATGCTACTGCATATATATACAATCTAGTTTCTAGGATAGCAAAAAATAATTAAGTTAACATGGGTGAAGTACATACTATTTTCAATATAATTCTTTCCAAAATGCATAGGACAGTGGCGTAAATTAGGAAACTAGGTAAACGCCACCTAAAAAACAAAATCAATCAATCAATTTAGTCATTTCCCAAAAAAATTCTCCGCCCCCCCCCCCCGAGACCAAATCCTGGCTACGCTAGTGATACTGTAGTCCATTGTGCATCCAAGTACAATAATAAAAATGATCTCTTCTGAGTGATTGTCTCGGACCCTGGATGCATCATCCGCGATTTCGTAGATACGTGAATATTGCTAATTAAAATAATTCACAAAAGTGTATCATGTATGTGAAAAACGTATGTTTTATTGAGTGCATAACTTTAACAACGTATTTACACTAAGATCCATATTACACAGTAGGTCGCTATACATGACTACGTCTACGTACCATCAGCAAATACGTATTAAAAACAATATACCCCCATAAGCAAAGCCTACCATCTGCATATCCACATTTCACACCCATACTGACGACATGTCCCATAGCCTATATGAAGATCGTGCAGGATAGGCTACACATAGTAAAACTTAATTTTGTTTTTAGAATGCCCTTACAGGCTTCAACACAGCGGGTCAATTTTCGCTTAAAATGCAATGGAAACGTTCGTGGAAAAGTTAACTTAAGTAGTAATGCCGATGCACTCCAGGCATTGTCTGCCATCATCCCAAAGTGGGTGGGGCTACGGATTAAGTCACTTTTGTTTGATAAGCACACCGGAAGATATAATACCCAACTCGCGTCCACTTGAGTGGACTGAGGGTGTGTGGTTATGTTGCCTTTCTCCGAGACACAAATGTATGCTTTCATAGCCTGGTTTTATACACATCGTATAGCCTATGACTCTTCTACCTCCAGTCTACTCTAGTAGGACGGACGTACGACAGTGTACTATGCGTTACGCGGGTTTCAAGTGCTCAATCCGCGGGTGGGGAGGGGGTGTTGTGGGAAAATTATCTCCCTCCCAAAAACCAACCTGACTCCTCCCCCAAAAAGTGCGCCTTGAATGTAACCGCCACTGCTCTACTGACATACATCGTCCATTCACTTTCGACTATATCTGATTACGGTTAACGGTACAGTGCTAGAGGTTAGCGATGGCAGTGCTATCGATGAAGCATGGATTTACATGGTGATAAATTTACTACTACAAACACAAATGTCATTTCATGTGGACTACTAAACAAAACACGTATTTTTTACATTTATCACTATAGGCGCCTAACATTAATGTGTATAATAGTATGATTTTTTAATGTCATAGAAATGTAAAATTACATTCTGATACATTCTGAGTGACACCTATTACTCAGCATATATACTGGGAATTTTGACGTTTCAATTCACACCTGATGAAGTGTACTGCTGTACACGAAAGCTTGTGTCAACATTTTTTGTATTTTAAATTAGTTGCCACATATTTTGTGTATATCATAACATTTGTAATGAATTTCATCATAGCATGGGTCCATTATTGGACTCTGATAAGAATAAGATAAGAATAATAATGAAGCCTTGTGTTTGCAGTGCCTCTACAGTATGCCTAGAGTCTAGTCAATGACATAAAACAACATTCAATAGTTAAAGTGGCAGTATGTAAATTAATAGGCTATACAGTATACAGGATGGCAATAAAAGATTATATACAGACCTAATTACTTACTATCAATCATTTACATTGCCTGATATACCCGCAATGGTAAAAAAAAATTGTTATAAGTACTAGATAAATAAATTATAAAATCAACTTGTCAATTCTTTTATTTTTTTACCAATCGATATCACGTGACGCGCATAGGTCACTGTGGGAAACACGCGGCGTCTAAACGGCCAAGGAAATTACGCGCTGCTCCAGTATGCAAGTGTATTGAACTAGGCAAAACTATTAAATGTTTATCAAATGCGTACCCAATCAATGCGTGGAATCAAGGAGTTTAGGAAAGCAATGTTTGTAAAAATTGTATTGATCTGGGTTCATCAATATCGAGCATCATCTAATTATATTAGAGTTTAACTAAAGTGCTTCTAGAGTCTAATTATGGCCTACTGTCTAACACTTATAGTTAAAGTCTAACTATAAGACAACATTATACTAATTTCCAAAAGTGAAGATATGCCAACGATGGCGAATAGTGTAGACTGTAGATTGTGCATGTGAATGTACATATTAAAAACCACAACACTGCAAATGTGAATTCTGTGCTAAAAGGCTATGAAGTGACTATAAAAATAACAAAACAAGTAAATTAGTCTAAGTAAGGAGTCACATTTCTGCACAAGACTTTTGGATATATCCGTATCTGTTGAATGTCTGTGTACAATACGTGACTCTGCTATAGAGATGTTACTGCTAGTGTACGCCGGCGTGCTCTTTACAATATCACACAGCCTTACTCCCCAACCTACATAATGCGTACTATGGGTCAAAGAAGGTCATATGAGATGCCTTGCTCATGAATACCACGAAGAACACAACAAATATAAACCAGAAAAAGTAGAATATCTCTTTCCAAATATGACAAACCTCTTTGGGTAGTTTCAAGTTTACAACTTTACATGGTTCAAACTGCATTAGTTTCTGTTTTCTTTTGTTCTATAAATGTGGCATCATTGCTTTCAATGTTGGCTATTTATGTTTCTGTAGTCTTTCTGCCTTTGTGTCTTGTGAAGACGTGCGTTAAAAAACTTTTAGTACAATCACCACTTTCAAAATTTTTTTTTTTAATCAACCACTTTTCTTAAAGGGACACACCAGGCAAATTCTTTTAGGGAATGATAGGGATGGTATTGAAGGTCAAAATAAGCCTACACATTAAGACAGTATCTTAACCCTACCCCTAGCATGTAGTTGGACTATGTCTGGTTAAGAAGAGCATCTCCCGTTAAGATGCTCTTCTTAGCGGGAGATGCTCTCCTTAACCAGACGTATTCCAACTACATACCAGGGCATTACCAGCGGTAGGGTTAAGATACTGTCTTAGCATGTAGGCTTAATTTGACCATCAATACCATCCCTATCATCCCTCAGAAGATACTATTTGCCTGGAGTATACCTTTAAAAAGAACAACCAATTTCATTACAATCATCACTTTCTATAAAAAAATCAACCATTTTTCTTGCTGGGGTCATCACTTGTCTTAAACCCTTTGCCAGCTTTTATTAAAATGCTCCAAAATGAAAATTATCTAATGCTACCTTACATATAACCATAAACCTTATACGTATCCTCACATCCAATTATACTAAACCCATCCATAACCCTATCCCTTGAGTGAAACAACAAGCATAAGTACTTTACGATTTATATCAGATTTATCAGTTATATCTTAATGCCAACAAGAAGAACAACAAGAACAATAAACGAGCCCCTCCTTAAGACCCCTTCGTGGACTAAAAATAAAGTGGTTGCTAAAAACTTGCTATAAATGTGTATTGATTACTAGATACTGAATAGGAGTAATGGCTTACCAGCTTGCCGATTACTAATACAGACAGATTTGTGACGTAACTTTCTAGTAGCTGTATAGCTGTAGATTAACGTCTATAAATAAATAACAAAAATATTAAATTAAATAGATGTATATACAATATATAATGTGTGTTAAAGGTGAAAGAACCAAACAACTACCAAAGACACTACAAACAAAGGTATACCTGGAGGAGACAGCCTAAGCTAGAGTGTTCGGGGTGGGTTTCAGGGGTTTGTTCGTGCGGCGACTCTAGCAGTAAAAAGTTGCAAATGTTGCATAAATGGGTACTGTATATGTAATTTATAGAATTAAATATATTGTTACGATGGTGAAGATGTAGTACGGTTTATGCACAAGTATTGTACATTAATTTTACAATATTTTGAATATCTTTGTCAATCTTACAGGTCGTAACTGACATTTTCCCAGAAAATAGTTCGAGAGCTCAATTCATCCAATTGTAATTCGTCTTTTAGGCGAAAGATAGTTTTATGACCTTTTGTGAGCTTTTCAACGATTGTGCTCTGAACCGCCATGTATCATTGAAAGGTCACATTTCACTGTGAAGATAGGACCTTTTGACTGATTTGGAGACAATTTCAGACATATTCATGGATTATAGTAAAAACATCATAGGGTTGCTTATAAATGTCTGTTCTTTACCTAAATAAATAGACGCATACAATAAACATGCAGGGTAATGGGAAGATAATTTAACAATACATATTAAGTTTATACTTCAATTGAGTAATTCAACAATAGATACAAAGTTCTCAATTTCATTTTAAGTGCAGCAAGTACAACAAACTATAACAAGAGGCCCAAGGGGCCTCAAGACGCTCAACTGCAATTTTTAAGTGCACCACCAGCTTATATTCGGATGAGATTAATGAGTAATGATGTGAAATACAAAGTCATTATTTGCAAGGATTTTACTAGCATCCCTGTATATTCCAAGTCTGGCCCACGATTCCTCATACTCAACAAGAGTGAATAGCTTCATCAAGTAAGTTAGATATTTGCATAAGGTAACGTTAATATTGTGTAATTTTTTAACCACCCCATTAGATACGCCACTTCAACCGATTTTAACGGTTTGAACAAACGAGTACCATGGTCCTACGGATGACTCACATCTTATTGTAGCTCCATACAGGCGGTTTCAGAGATTTGAAGATTATTTTTTGGACCATCCCCTGGTGACGCCCCTTTGACCCGATTTTGAATTTAATAAACTTGAGTCACATGATGCTAAGGATTATTCACATAAAATATGAAGTCAAACGGACAAACAGTTTTGAAGAAGATTTTTCTATGATTTCCTATGAATGTTAATGAGATTTGAAGTATTTTATGGAATACCCTGGTGGCCACGCCCCCCCCCCCCCCTTTTGACGATTTTTATGATTTGAATAGACTTGAGTACT